>JADDOH010003809.1:0-80171 GCA_016648135.1 Agrypnia vestita
ATTGCTGCTGTTTTGACGTACGTATACGTAATTTGCAGGTCGCTTGCAGCTGTTGACCAGACCGGAAAAATGAATAAAGTCGTCGGAATATTTGGAAATGAATTTGTAAGTGTTTTAATTGAATTCAGTTTCAACATATATTATAACATTTATTTACTTTTGCTCTAAAAAGTATGAATTAATTTTGAGCTGCTAAAGAAACAACGAATTTATTCTTTCCTATTGTAGAAACGGTTCCATAAATAGATTTTTGCCATCAATCATTAATTAATTTATGTTGCTATTCTTGATGAATTTTATTTGACAATCATGTGCCTTATTATGTAGTAAGTGACATGATATTATTTGAGATAGTTGTAATAGCTATACGATGTTTACCTAGTGACCATGAAGAAAATGGAGTTTTTAATTTTTGATCCCTGTCCTAAGAGACCTACTACTGTATTTCTATTTTGTACAGCATAAGCGTTTACTTTGAAAAATTATAAGAATATGATTCCACATATGCACTTTTATTTTAAGTAAAAAATATACTTATATGTATTATTATACACTTAATATGAAGCATATGCTTCGCTCCAGTAACTCTCCCTGAATGTTTTTTGCAGCCGTCTTCCTCTCCCTTTTATCATTATTTCTAGCCATATTGTTGCTAGTGTGTTATGTTGGAAGATAGAACCCAAATAATTGTTAAATACTAAATTAAAATACTAATATAAAATTTAAAAAAATATATAGGTACTTATGCATTTTTATATTCAACAAAAAAATTGTATTTATTGTATTAGGAAAATCACCAAAATGTGCGTATCCTAAAGAAAATCACATAAATATATTTATAAATTCAAGATAGATTTTTTTTTATAATTATCTGTTATCTGTAAGTGTTACCTTGTGAAATCTTTTTTTTATTAATAAAAATAGAGATGTGTACATGGAATACATGTCGCATCAGAATTCTTACTATTTTAAAAATAAGCTAAATGCTTGTGCTATGAAAATAGGACGAACTTGCTTATTTTTAAATAAGCAAGTTTGTCCTATTTTCCTAAGCTGTTCTGGATGGGACTCGATCCACCAATCACCAGATCACTAGGCGAGCGTCATGACCACTATACCAACAAGCCGGAAATTTTGCCATTTATACATTGTTAAAAGCATTATTTAGGCTTCACATCTGTAGAAAATTATAGTTTATATTAATTTGATTTAAAATTCCACCAAAGCACCCTGAAATAATATGATTAAAAATATTACATTTATAAAACATTTATCTGTAGTATTTTGTATTTTTAGTTTGGGTTCCGAAGACTGGTATCTCCAAAATGTTCCTTGCAAAGGATCTGCACATCTGCTGTATCCTATGATTCCGGGCATAAACAAATTTTACCTAAATTACCAGTTCCACCATTGGATAAGACATTAACGAAATATCTAGAATCGTTGAAACCTCATTTGAATGATAAGGAATTTGTTAAAACAACTGATTTGGTCAAAAGCTTTGGCTCAGGTGTCGGTCAAAAGCTACAGGTACTTTCTGTTTAGTATGCTTAGAATAAGATTTATGGTAATTTTTTTTTCATTAATTTAAAGACTATTTTTTATTAGTGTGAGCTAAATGAAACATTATTGCAATGTATTTTTTGATGATTTGTGTTTGAAAAGAAATTTAATCCTTTGCTCTCGAAAGTTTTTTGGTATGTTATTACTCGTTTCTCGATCAAATTACATAACTTATTACTGATTAATTGTACTAATATGATTTTGGTTAAATTATATTGAAAACTAAAAAATCCAATATGTCTATTAAAAATATTGAGAAGTAAGACTTTATTTTATGGCCGCCATAGGAGCGGCCATAAAATAAAAATAAAGTCGGCCACTACGACAAACCATGCATGCCGCCTCTGTGGTGGCACTCGAGTGCTAAGGGTTAATATTTGGGTACAGATGCAAATAGTAAACAGTAAATCTACACATAATACAAATGGTTAAAAAATGATGTTGCACGTTAGTATGGACAATATCAGTATCAAAAAATGGCAAAATCATACAAAATAGCGAGGTGTGCCGATTATTTTAAAATTCATACATACGTATATGTATAGATTAATTAATGAGTAGAAATTTTATATAAATTATTTTCTTAAAATGACTTGAATAGTAAATAATCATCAACTATCCTAATTTCGAATATCTGCCTGTCTGTAACTCTGTCGAATTACAACGGCAACACTGACGATGACTAGCCGCTAATGAGGCCCAGGCGTCTGAGTGTGATACGCTCGGCTTAAGTTGCACGCAAGGATCGTTATTAATTATTATGTCCTGTGATTTTTCACAGGTTTACAGCTAGTGTATATAATATTTCTACATATTCAATAATCTATATACATATTTTAGCAGCAAACAATTGCAGACACCAATGGCGACTACTAGCGGCCGGCTAGTAGCGGACACCATTATTGCCCGCAAGTCCTAGCAACAAGCGATTAGTACCCTTCTTTCTTTTTTTTTAATAATTTTTATTTATTTCCAAAGTGTAAGGTACAGTAGCCGGCAAACATCTTGAAATTTTTCGGCGTAGTGGGAGGAAGTTTGCGCATGTACCATTCCACTAACGAGACCCAAAATTTGTCTTCTGCGCATTCCCCCACTACGCCAAAAAATTTCTAGAAGTTTGCCGGCAACTATATGTCTTTGTGGGAGAATATTTGTGCATACTAATGATGTAACTGCGAAGCTATGACGACATAGGTGAGTTCTTCCAGAGCTAAATAAATCTTTCCTGATGGGCATAGCAGCGCTATAAAAATGTCAGATTACATAAGTGTATGTAAAAGGAAACAGTTGAAAAATAAAAAAATTATTAATTTGGCTACTACAAACTTTCAGATTCATTTTTACTACATATTTGTTGATTGCCCCTCGAATAGTGGAGGCTCTTTTACAAAATAAATATTACATATTTATCAAATTTGAATGGCAAAAATAGAAAGGAAAAAAAATTGTTTTGAGCAAGAAACACGGTGCTGATTTAATGACTATATATGAAACTTTGTGTAATTATTTTTAGTTAACAACATTAAATTTGTCACAGGGACTTCTCCAAAAACGAGCAGAGAATACAGAAAACTGGTTAGCTGATTGGTGGCTTCATTCTGCCTACCTGGATTTCCGATGGCCCGTTGTTGTGCACTCTAACCCTGGACTAGTCTTCCCTTTTCAAAAATTCAATGATCAAAATGATCAACTACATTACGCAGCCAAAATGATTTCAGCTGCCTTGGATTATAAACATCTTATTGATACGTATGTATATTTTTTATTCATTTGAATTAAAAATTAATTTGTATTTTTATCATGACACATTATAACCTATACGTTGCCTGTATAATTCTTAAAAGCTGTTTATTAAATTTTTTATAATTACTTTTGAAAGGTCACATGTACACCACGATTCAATTTGGCCAAACTAATTACTATTATTAATAATCATACTCATTATTAATCTTCTTCTTCAAACACAGCAAAATTATAAATTTTTATAATATGTATATAGATTTTCTATAAATTATCATTATTAATCTTTGGGAGTTCGGGACGTGTTTTTGTTCTTGTAAATATCGTTCTATTCTTTTATATGGAATCATGACATCTATTGTCGGCCAATAAGATCAATTGTGAAAATAAAAATATTTTATAAAGTTATGATTTAATAAATATTTTCTATGATATCATCAAGTAAAAATAAGCTGCTTGCACTGACAATCTTTTAATTTTTTGAAACTTGCATGAGACATTTACTATTTAAGGCCTCATAGTACACGATTTATGTTTTTGCTGGAGTCAATTTAGTATAAATTTTTAGAACATTTTGCCAGAATTACAGCCAAACATGCTTTCACTCATTTTTAAAGCATTTGTTTTAAAAAAGTCATCATTTGTGATTATCACAAAAAAAATGTACTCATTTTTAAAGAATTTGTTTTAAAAAAGTCATCAAAATACTTTGTGATTATCAAAAAAAAATGTACTATTTAAACTTTCTCGCAATACAGTTGATTTTGGTACATCTATTCTCAAAATATTTCCACGTGAAGACCGTGCATTTTTTTTACAAATTGAATAAAGAAAGTGGTGCATTTAAGATATTAATATTTTTGGTTTTTGACATTTTTTGATATATTTGAATTTGATAGGATGTTAAATATAACGTTTTCAAATATACAAAAATTCACATTCCATCTCCTACTTTGCAGTATCCGAAAAATCATTAAAACATTAAATTTTATTTGCGCACTAAGAGATTTTCATTGTCACTAATATAAAAATATTCAAAAAATTATACCTTATACAAAAAAATTTGGAATGAATTAAATCTTATATATATAAATATATATATATGTATAGATACGAGTAGCTTGTTGGTCTTGTGGTTAGGACACTGGCCTCGTGATCCAAAGGTTGCGGGTTCGAACCTCACTCCAGACTAGCAAATTAGTCCTATTTTCATAGCACAAGCGTTTAGCTTAGTTTGAAAATAGTAAGAATATTGATGTGACACGTATTCCGTGTTCACATCTCTATTTTAAAAAAAAAAAAAAAAAGAAATATATGTTTAAATAAAAAATATATAAAAGATTATTTTATTTACCAATCAATCGACCATGCGAATTGTGAGATTATGCGTCCGGTAATTTATACAAACATATCCTAAAGTGCCTCTTAAACTCTGCTTAAGTATTAGTAAAAGGAAGATACCGTAAACAGAATGCATTTTACAAATACCAAATTGCGCGAACAACGCTAAATGCATTTAAAAAAAAAAAATTTGAACCTAAACTACTGACTATTCACAAATTACAGGAAAATATATATTTTTTGTCAAAACCTGTGCAATATTTTTTTGAGCATGCATATTTCCGCCTAAAAGTATGTTTCACAGATGGTTTGAATTCTAAAAATGTTGGTTTAGTGTTGCATAATATGTTAACTGTCCTAAAAATCAGGTTACCATCATATATATACATATGATGAATGACTAAATTACATTTTCAATATAAATCTGTACATTCATAATGTGCATTGGCATTAGGGCCCTTACTTTGTATGTTAATTTGTAACCTTTTTAAAAATGCTTCATTTGGGTAATTTATGTGTATCATTCAGAGGCATATTAATTTAATTAATGACATTATAAATTTATAATATATTAGTCTAGTCCCTGACGGACTAAGAAAATGCCATTATTTCTCCAGCTTTTAAATTATAAATTATATTTAAACAATAAATTATATTGAAAATTATATTAAAAATAACAATAATAAAAGAAAAATTTAAGAACACATTGTAAAAAATGTATAAATGTACAATACAAGAATTCAATATACTTTCGGTTTATGATTAAAGTGCGCATTATATGCAAAAATAATATTATTTTAGTGATGCTATTCCACTCGATAAAATGGGGAAAGAACCGTTGGATATGGGTCAATACAAGAAAGTATTCGGGACTTGCCGAATCCCTGGGATTAAGAGGGATTCACTGTCGTTTAATAATTCTAACTTCATCATCGTAATTCACAATGGCCATGTAAGCACTTTAAATTTTTTTCTATCAGTTTTTTGGAAACATATTTTTAAAGGTAGATCTTAAAATATATTTTTTTGCAGAGTTTTATGTGCCCATTGTGGGGAGAAGATAATATTCAACTTAATGAAGATCAGATTGTGGATCAGCTAAAAAATATCATAGCATGCTCACCGGAAAAAGCTTCCCATCCCATTGGCATCATGACTTCTGAACACAGAGATACTTGGGGAAAAGTATACGATGAATTGATTAAAGGTATCGCATATAACGATGTATCTTTTGTATACATATTTTCCAAACTACAGTAAAACCCCGATAATTTGAAAACCCCGGTAATTCATAATTTGAAATAATTTTTAAACCCTTGCGTCATAAGTCAGTAAATTTCAAGTCACATAATTTGTTTTTTTGTAACAAGCTATAAAAAAACTTATAATATGCATGGCTTTTTGATCGCGTACTCTCGTGTAGGGTGTTCTTTATCCATTTCACAGTATCTTGTGGAATCCACTTTATCTAGACATATTATATTGTGAATCCATATTATATTGGGGAAACTCATGCATGCTTTCTTTAGTTGGCTTCCTAGATATTTTTATTCTTTGAAATTTATTATATGTTATAACATTTTAAAGACATTATACTCCCCATAATATGAGCCAAAGCTTATGTACTACATGTTATGCTCGGGTACTTTAGTAATAGAAATGCCATGATCTTTGCCTTAGCATAATAAATATTGTGTTTTCAAAATAATTTCTTGAAATCTTGAAAATACCAACATTTTTCACAAAATTATTAATTTTTTTCTGAAGTTTTACGATTTTTGCGAATTTCACGATTTGTATCGTATGTATCGCGATTTTTTTTGGTACCTTGAATTGTGAATTAACAGAGTACTATTTTTTGGGTCCCTTGAATTTCAAATTAATGAGGTTCTTTCTACTGTATTATCATTTGTATTCAGTACACCGCATCCCCCAATGGGAAATGCTATATCAAATATTTGTCCACACAACACTTCAAATTTGAAAATTGAGGGTTTACTACAATATTGGACTTTTTTTAAAGATACTACAAATAAATCCAGTTTGAAAGCTATTGAAAAAAGCTTGTTTGTGGTGTGTTTGGATAAGGCATCTGGTGGTCTGGATAAAGAGAAATGGGAAAGACAGACGATAGCCGCCGGACAAACAATTCACGGTGGTGGCAGTAACCAAAATTCTGCAAATCGCTGGTTTGACAAGACTATTCAGGTATGTACTTTTGTTATATTCTTATCACTTATCTCATATAGCCCCAGCTATCCAACTTAGATAGCTAGTTTAATCATAAATAATCCATTAATTGATAACAGAAAATGAATTTCGATAGTGAATAAATATGTTTTTGCCTAACATTTTTGCACATTTTAAAAGAAAAAATTAAATTGAAGAAATCTTTTACATTTGAATAGTGGAATTATTAGGTATCGTTTGGAAAGAAATATTATTGTTAGAAAAAATTATATATGGCATGTATTTAAATGCATCAATATAATTTTTTTTGTTTATAAATTATAACCATTGTGACCGTATGTAATATTTAATTGATTTGACCTCTTGTCATTAGATTATGCCTTGTCCCGGTTTAGAAGCACGAAATTAATATAGAATCCAAAGTCTTTGGAAATGCTCAGTACCTAGGTTTATAGTGCTAAGTAGTTAAGTTTATTCTGCATATTTTAGTATAAATTTTTGTGACTTAAAATTGTTGTAAATGTAAAAAGATAATCACGATATCAAATTGTTTTTGAGACTAAGGGCCTGTTGGATTTATTTGGTTTATAGTAAAATTTAAAGCATAGATTTTTACAAAAATGGCTTATTTGATTGGTGAGAAATGTGTTTTTAACTAATGATTACTATAAACCAAGAACTGGCCCTAATAGAGATTACTATTAGATTGATACAGTGTTGCGAAAAATTGTCAAGAAAATTTAATAATGGTATACCTAGATATATAGTAATCAGGGGCGTACAGTGAGAACAAGAAGCATGACTTTTTCCTAAGCATATATTTTGAAAAGAAACCGAAATAAGAGATATATCTCGTAGTATTCAAATCACAATAATTAACATTTTATTCAGATTTTAATATTTTATAATATTCTGCCAGATCAATATTTAATTTCGATTTTTTTCCCAAATATATGGTTAAATAAAAGTCATGCTTCTTGTTCCCACTGCACGCGCCTGATAGTAATATATAGTTAAATATACAGGGTGTACCAAAGCTAGCAGCAGAAACTTTGCTGGTAGATTCCTGACTACGTTATTAGTCTAAAATATTCAAGCAACCATGGCCTAATATCAATAGTTATGGAGATATGCATTATCAAAGTTTGCCTTTTTTTTTCAATATTTCTTACTTATTTTTTGCAAAGTCCAACTAACATTACAGTAACTTATATCGATTATGAAAAATTCATTCGCTTTTATACAAGTCGAATAAAATGATAAAAACCTTGCAAAAATTGTTATTATATGTTAAAAAAGTTATTTTTTTACAAGGTTTTTACCATTTTTTTAAATTTGTATTGAAGAAAATGAATTTTTCGTAATCGATATAAGTTACTATAATGATAGTTCAACTTTTTACAAAAAATAGTCAGAAATATTGGAAAAAAATGCAAACTTTGATATTGCATATCTCCATAACTATTGATATTAGGTCATGGTTACTTGAACATTTTAGACTCATAACGTAGTCAGGAATCTCCCGGCCAAGTTTTTGCTGCTAGCTTTGGTACAACCTGTATAGTAATATATATACACCATAAAATCAAATTACATATAGTTTTTATCTGTTTGAGCAAGAGCGGGGTTTAGAGCTTAACCAGTTGTGCCGTATACCAACATTCTGAATTAATTTTGGGGGACTAAAATTAGAAAAATTATGAAACTCTCTAAAACACTACCATTTCTTCAAATATTTTATTCAAAATACATAACAAAATTGTGCCACATTCACATTGCTATTTGTCAATCTTGCATTATTATTTATGTAATTTTTATTCAAAGATTACTTCCACAAGACGATCCAGGATAATTAAATGCATGGCAGCCCTCATGGCACTTTCTTCTCACACCGAGGGTTCCGGGTTTAATTCCTAGTGAGGTCATAATTAATCTATGTGATTTACTCAAGCCTGGGTGTTTTGTGATGTGTTTCACATCTGTAATTGGGCCTCTTGGCCTGTTGAAGTATAACAAAAAAAATCAAATCCATAAATCTCAATATGCAGGTATTACAATTTTGGCATGGGTTGAATTCATTGATATTATGAGTTTTTTTTTTATGAAAATTATAAATTTGTACGGGATGTCTCGTAGTTAGTTGCAAAGACTTCGGGGAGTCTTCATTTAATTTCAAATAGAAAATATTCTTAACTCTTGGAGTGACATCAAAGTTTACATTTTTTTCAATATAACTGACTTATTTTCTGTAAAACATTGGACTTTCACTATAGTAACTCATATAATCATCCGTATTCTGATCTAAGAAATATTGCTATTTCCTGTATCTTAACAGTTATTGTGACGCCGTTTATTTGACGTTTTATGTTTGACAGGTTTGAAATGAATAAATTCAATCAGTTAGGAAGCTTATTATTCGTAATTGTGAATAACTTAAGGTTTGTTTATGCGTTAGAGCTTTCTGATTGATTGAATTTGAATTGATTGATTGATTGAATCTGATTGACTGAATTGAATAATTTCAAATATGTCAAACTTAAAACATCGAAATTGGCGGCAATACAATGTTATACATACCTGTCAAGATTGGGATAAAGATTTGACATCTCAATATAGCTATTTTCAGAATAGCACAGAATGTATGGAATATTAAAAATTCATCACCCCTAATACAAGTATAAAAAAATGACAAAAATCGTAGAAAAAATATTTTTCAAATATCTGCAAGGTAATTTTAATTAATTTATATTAAAAATTAATTTGCTTAAAATATAAGCCATACTAGTTACGAGACACCCTGTTATGTCGCATACATATTTAAAAACACTTGAATACCTCGATTTCCACTGACGATTCACTCTACACTAGACTATACATTTTTTTTAGTTACTAGTATGGGATAGTTTTATTACTAGTATAGGATAGTCAGCATTTCATAACTTTGTCCTTTTTGATATACGATTGCGTATAATACACCCAGGATCGTAGTATCAGAGTGTATTAGTAGCTTTCCGTGGTTGGTTGACAGAATGGATCAGTACGCAGCTGATTTTTGAGGTGGGTTTTTGGTTTGGGGTTGTGTGACGGGGGAGGGAGTGCAAAGTTATAAAACGTTTACTCTATGACACAATACATACATTTTTTTGAATATTTTATAACAAAACTGGTGATCCCTTCAAAATTTATTCTGCTTGTTGCGAAGTTGCCTATGATCAGTTGTCGCTATCTTATCGCTAGTTGGTATCTTATGTTCTAACATATTTTTTTAGTTTATCATCGGTCAAGATGGTATTAATGGTTTGACATATGAGCATTCTCCCGCTGAAGGTGTACCAATTGCCATTTTGACGGATCATGTCATTGACTACATGTAAGTTAATAATTTAAATCTGATAAAGATAAATTTGAGTCGTTAATTAGGTACCTACATATATTTTTAGATGCATCATTTCGGCCCATTGAAATGTTAATGTGCAAGTAAAAAAAACGTTTATCGGTACAGAAATAATTTTCTAATATAAATTGAGTCACTATCAATATCAATAATGAATTAATCAAAATATCAGTCAATATTAATAATGAACTATGTTACATAATTCATATTTAAAAATAATGATAAAATTTTAGATTTTTTTTCCATAATACATATTAATATCAATTTTAATTTTCATTTACAGAACATACAAATTAATCATTGAGGAAAATATAAAATTAAAAAAATTGGTTTATAGTATGAAACACTACTGATATCAAACACATAATTACTCCATTATAATTCACTCATTGTGCTTGAAATTTAATTGTCGCATTGAAAATAAAATAGAAAAAAGTCATTTTATATATTTTTTTGCACTGGTTGGTAGACCTCTTTCCATTTAAGACAATCGAATTAGTATGTATAAGCTGTGTGTACGGTGCCATTGTTTCGTTGGCGGCACGGCTTACACATACCAATTTGAATGTGTTTCTTAAATGGAAAAAGGTCTATCTTAGAAGTGTTTCCAATATTTCCCGTTAAAATAAAACGTTTGGATACTTGAGAATCGTCAATTCTAAAATTAAACATTAGACAGATGGGTAATAAGTCTATGTTTTGCAGATTAATATTTTAAAGAAATCTTAAAAGTTAGGGTAATTTCCCAATGAGAATATTATTTGGCATGGTTTTATTTATAACATAAACCTAATGATTTTATAAGCTCCGGCGATATGATTTAGAAAGTCAATTTTTTTTTTTAATGAAAGAATCCAAAAAAAAAATTATAAAAAAGTATCATGTTAACAAGTATTTTGTAGATCAGTTGATAAACGTACAATTTACAACTGATACAGTTACATAACTTTTTTTTTTTTTTTCAATAAAATGAATAGTCAAAAATGAGGAATGCTAGAAATTAAAAGTATTGCTGGTTGCAGAATAAAATTGTGTAGCAAAACTATAACCTACTAATTATTTTTACTATTTAATATATATATATAACTATGTAACTCAAAAATATCTAGATTCTTCAGTAATATAAGCAAATTCAAATTAGTCAGGTAATAATACCACTGACCACTAAAATATATATACATGAACTAATGTAAATTTCTTGGTATTCTACCTGGTGCCACGGCTGGTTCCAATATGTGTGACTTGTTTAAAAAAATTACTATGAACTTGTGAATTTTAAAACAATTATAAAAAGTATAATGTATAGTAAATAAGTTGCACTTTATTACTAGACGACACTCTGTTTAGGACGAAATTGTTAAAATAAAAAAAAACAATCTCCATTGTATAAATATATGTTTTCTTTACTAGGGGATTTAATTATGCAAGAATAAATACTTTAACTGTGTATGTCTTAAAAATATATGAGGGGGACATTTAACCGCTGTAATTCTATCCCCTTTTTTAAACAATGGGTTTATTTCATCCCTATAAATTTTTATACTCTGCGAATAATACCATGTTGTACTATTAATATTTATTGTGTTTTTCTTTTAGAGATAATAAGAAAACCAAGAGCAACACTTCATCATCTTCAGTAAAAAAAATTGAAAAACTGAATTTTAATTTTTCATCAGAAATAAAATCTTCAATTGACAAGGCAAAAGAAAATATTGATAAGTATGTTTTGTAATATTTGAAGAGTATGTGATATGTATTACTTAATTTACGCAACTGTAATTTTATTATATTTTTAGATTGGTTGATGATTTGGCTTTAAATTGTTTTACATTTAAAGCGTATGGAAAAGATTTTATTAAATCTCAAAAATTGAGTCCCGACAGCTTTCTTCAAATGGCAATGCAGTTCGCATTCTACAGGTAAAGAAATAGCGCATGTTCATATATATATATTATAAATAGCATTTTTGATGACGTAGCATAGCAGTCCCAATTTTGGAAACTCCATGATTATATCTTACCTAGAAAAGATTCCTAGTTGCGTGTTTTTAATTGCCATTGTAGTATGGGAAATCTTTATGAGTTTCTTTTATTTTTTAATCTCAGCTTATTATGTAGCTGTGAGATGACTTTATGTACTATTAATGCAATACTCTTACAATTCAATGACAATATCTTAAAAATCTTGGTAATTTGAAATCGACGAGACTGAAAACAAAAATAATTAAGCGAAATCCTGTTAATTTTTTATTGCACAACAGATTGAGTCAATGGAATTACTGGATCGAAAGTCGCAAAAACATGTAAATTAGCAAAAAGACGTTAAGAAACAAGCTAATAATTAATCTATTTCTCAGCATCTTTCAATTCAATACACTTGAATACATAAAAATATGATTTGTCGAACTTCGTAAAATAGGCGGCTGTTTTGGTGATGACTTCCTCGTTTTTAGTGTCGCCAGCCATTTTTTCATGTTTGAAGATAAAAAGGCCTCTAGAGGAAAGGGTAAATGAGGCAGCAAGTCACAGATGGAACCGTTTTCGCTTTTTTCAGAGTAGGTTCGCCAGGTGAAATCTACTGTTTTGACTGTTCTTTCACTTCCACATTTTGTCAACCGTCACGGAACGCTGACAACGGTTAAACATGTACAAACAACGCTTCAAAGTGGTCAAGCAATTCCATTTTTGTTTCGCTGTGAGCAAACACGGCATCTATAGATTCTCGTGCCCAATTTTTCTAGTAGGATATTTTGTGTGCATATTTATAATGTCAGCAATCCCTGGTCTTCACCCAGCGGTCTGCTAACACTATATCATGGATTTTTTTGACAATATCATCCGTAGCCATCTTGATCGGACGGCTATTATTGATCTATTTGTTAAAGAGGCTCATGCAGCGGCGGTGGTGACCGACATGGAAAAGTGGTTCCACACAGGCGGGAACGGAGTGCAGGTTACAGGTGTTGTCAATTTTTCATAACACTAAAATAATTAAAAGATTGTGAAGTAAAAATGGCATTGACTTATGACGCAAAGGTATAAAAATTATCTCGAACATTTACCAGGGTCAAGATATAGATGTCTCAGAGACAAAGCTATTTTTTATGTAGGAAAGTAGGTATTGAATTTTTTTTGGGTGTTTATAGGGCTTTTGCGAGCTGTCGTACGGTTGGCTTAACATCTATCAAATTTTTGGAAGTTAAATATATCTTAAATTTGCACAATTTTTTTGTATGTAAGTTGTATTTTACTATGGCCATCTGTGGTTGAAATTTGTCATCCCCATAAACCAGTACAGATGTCGCCATTGGTAGTGAGATATCTATTTTTCGATTGGAGTTTTTGAAGCAATATTATTTTTATATGTATATGACATTCTTCCGAATATTTAATATTTACATTAGAATATGCCTGAAAATTATTTCAATTTTTAACTCCTTTTTAGACCAGTTGTTATATATTCAGAATATTTTGAGTATGTTAAAACTTTTCAAGAACACAACACTGGATTATATTCCCAGGGGGACATCATTAATCAAGATGTATTATAGACGTCTCATAGAGACAAAGCTATTTTTCATACGAGAAATCAGGTATGGAATCTATCTACTTCACCATATAAAAAATAGATTGGTCTCTATGAGACATCTATAACATATCTTGCTTAATAATGTCCGCCTGGGAATAAAATCCAGTATTGTGTTCATGAAAATTTTTAACAAACTCCATATTTTCTGAATTTACTAGGGTTTTCCAAGTAGCAAGTTAATCAACTATGAAATTGACATTTTGGGTCTTGTGTTTGAGAATTTTCAAATTAACAGGGCTTTTGTGTATTACATAAATATGCAGTTTTTTTGCATTTAATGGTAGTCATGCTTGCTAAGCTAAGTGATGTATATATAAATAAACAACTAAACAATGTGAGCCTATCTTTGTATTATATAACCCGGATTTAATATTAATAATAAAATAGGGAAATAATATATTCTGGACTGGAATATGTGTTGCATCACTATTCATACTATTTTCAAATTAAGCAAAATGCTTGTTCTATGAAAACAGGACTCACTTGCTAGTGTCTTGGGATGGAGCTCGAGCTACCGACCACTGATCACCAGGCGAGAGTCATAACCACTACACCAACAAGCTCCTCGACAATTTATAAAGCAAAAATTCTGCTGTTTGCAAATGCCATTGGAATTTACACAAAAATTCTAGCATAAATTGATTACATTTCAACATAAGTGGGGAGTTTGAATGCTTGTCCTACTGAATTCAACAACCCGAGAAGAAATGAGTGTTTTAAAAATGTGTTAAGGCAATCCAAAAACATTTTGTTTTAGAGTTCATAAAAGTCCTGCAGCTCATTACGAATCTGCAGCAACCCGTAAATATATAGGAGGAAGAACTGAAACAATTAGGTCATGTTCAGACGAGTCAGTGAAATTCGCTAAGGCAATGCTGGATACAAAGACATCGACAAAAGACAAAATAAAGGCGCTTCAAAATGCTATTAAAGCTCACAAGGAATATTCAGTGCTGGTAAGAAATTCGTGACTTTTTCACAAATAAAACTCAACATAACCAATTTATTTGTCAGAACTTTCCAAATAGCCGGGCTGGAAAGATATACAAATATTTGTTTTGTAATTATATATTTTTAAATATGATTAAAATTTCTGTATATCCTGTGCATTCTTCAAAATGATAAAATTTAAACTTATTTTATTGTTTATGTAGACACAAATTGGCCATTAATTGTGAAATATCCTCTGAGGAAGCCATCATGTGTTAAATCTTCAAATATATTTTGGCATATTGTCAAATTAACTAAAGAATCAAATTTCATTATTTTTACTTTATTTAATTATGTATGTTAAACAAATGTTAAGGAATTAGAAGATAAAAGTTTACAAAGATAATAAATTATATAAATAATGAAATTCAACAAATTAATAATATGTAAAATTATGAAATATGAGAAGAAAATATTACAATAGAAATTATACGTACACATACATATGTTTTTTGAAGATTTTATTATTCTAATAAGAAAGGATTTTTCTAGAGTTCTAGTTTCATCCAACATAAATTATGCTAGGATTTTTTTACATTTTAGGCAGTGAATGGCTTTGGTGTCGATAGGCATTTACTAGGTTTAAAGTTAACCGCTATTGAGAATGGAATTGAGCTTCCACCTTTATATTCAGATGTCGGCTTTACTAAAAGCTCTCACATGCGAATATCGTCCAGTCAGGTGAGATAAAAAGATTATAAATGATGATACATATTAATAAAATTAGAATAATTTTAAAATTTCTCAACAAAATTCTACTCGGGGGTTTAGGATCATAGAGCCCTATCTATAAAAATGTGTGTATTTTGCGTTAAGCCTGGTTTCGGCAATGCCATATTTATTATCAACTAAAATCTCCATCTCATATACGCAGCAATATATGAAATATCTACGAATGCGATTCCGAGCCCCGGATAAATCTAAATTTATAGGTCAAAACATGTTGTGGCCACACTTGTAAATAAATTGGAATTCCTAAATTCCACTATATATTATATTCTATAATAGGTAAACTTTTAATATAAATTACCCGCAATATAATTCTTTAAATTTATTATTTTTTTTTTAATATTTGAAAAAGAAGATGTTTTTCGTAAATTGTTATAATTAATGGCTCATGTATATGGCTAATATTAAATTCTAGTAATATTTTTTAGGTTGCTGCAAGATGTGACGGCTTCATGTGCTATGCTCCTCTAGTTCCTGATGGATATGCAACATGTTATAATCCTCGTAATAAGGATATAAATTTTGCAACATCTGCCTTTAAATCCAATCCAGACACTGATGTTAATAAATACAGACAAGCTCTAGAAGATTCTCTCATGGATATGCACAATACCTTACTCCAAGGAACTCAATCAAAACTTTAGACTTTATAGACTATAAGTGTAGGTGGTCCATCGAAATATTTTTACAGGACTATATTCCACAAGGAATAGTGGTTTACCAGCAGTAAGTATACAATAATGGTACACACCACCAGCAAATAATGACTGATTCTCTAAGGTTTATCAAATAAAAATATATTTTATGTATGTATGTAGTAACACAAATGTAGATTATTCATCTCACAAAAAGATTTGTCCCATTTCATTTACCGCATGTTTAACAAATAAGTATAAATGTTACAATACATATTTCACTTTGATTTATAATAATTGAGTGATAAATAATAATTAAATATTTTGTATTTTTCATATTAAATCCACAAATCAAGAATCATCTTTGAAAACAAAAATCATTGTAATACTAGTTAGTGCATAGCTTAATGTGCCTTAAAGTACTTTGGATTGTTGAAAATAAAAACAAAAAATTTACTGTGAAAAAAGTTCCGGTAATTTTTTTTGGGTTATTTATGGATAGGATACCCTAATACTCAATAATACATATACAGAGGACTTTTGTTTCTACATAACTAGGTAGTTAGGATGTGGGGTATGGGTGAATGAGTCTTCATTACCTGAAAATACTACAATAATTTATAAATAAAATTCACACTAATGTATTATTTTTGGTGGAGGGATATTGAGATGTAAATCAAACATTATTTTTATTTTTAAAATCGAACTTGCCACAATTATTTGTAAAGATATTTTATATGAAAAAGAAATAAAAACTTTAAAAAATATATATATTTATTTTTATAATACTCCCGGCAATTCTTTCCTGTAGTCAAATAACAAATTATTAAATAATGTGACTTAAATCCTTCTGGTGTCTGATAATACTCGAACTATGGCTCCGGCACCGCCGACTTGATAAGCTTTCTCATGCCAGAGCAGTAAATGTCCACTGGAGCCTTCGGAGGGATACTCAAATCCTCGGTAGAGATACTTCATCAGCACATCGACCAATTCTCTGTCTAGTGACGAAACGGCTTCTTCTATCTGTGCCGATTTTATAGCCAGTAAAACTTTGAGTGTGAGCGTCAGCGCATTATCCTAAAATAAAATTGTTTGTTATATTATACATCTGGCGTAAAAATAAACAGCAGACTACCTAAAAAATAATATTTGTACATAGAAGACGCTGCCTGTTTAAATGGTAAGATGTGCGTGAAAAGGAGATTATTTGATTGTAAATATAGCAATCACTGAAAAACATTTTGAAGGAAAGACTATTTCTGATTGTTTTTATATTTGCTTATCTATCTATACCTATAAAATTCAATGTCTGTCTGTCTGTACAAATCCACACCGTTTGTCCGATTCGATTCAAATTTTGCATATTTATGCTTTAGAACCCGGCGGGTAACATAGGCAACATTCCCCCCATATTCTCTAACCCCTTCCCCTCCCCCTGACATATTTTTGATGCAAATCTGTACCGTTTGACCGGTCGGACTCAAAATTTGGAAACTTATTCTTTAGAACTCTGCTGGTAACATCGGCAGCATTTCCCCCCTATTCTCATACCGCTTCCCTTATCCCTGACATATTTTCGATGCAAATCTGTACCGTTTGACCGATCGGACTCAAAATTTGGAAACTTATTCTTTAGGACTCGGCGGGGAACATAGGCGATATTTCCTCCCTATTATTTTATTCCTTCCCCCCCCCTGATATATTTTCAATGCAAATCTATACTGTTCGAATCAAAACTTTGTTTACCCTCACAAATTTATTTTAAACTTTATCCTTAACCCGTGCAACGCCGGGTATGAATAGCTAGTTTATTTCATAAAAACTAGATAGGATCTAAACATCTCAGTGCTACACATGTTTCAATTCGTAAGTAAATAACTTATATATGTAAAAGCGGTAAGTATATGTGACGAACTCTCTTGTGTTGGTTTTAATTAGTTCATCTTCCTCTTTAAAATATGAGCAAAAATGTACTCTATTCGGATGAGCAAATATGATGAAAGGAGACTCATTGCATTTCATGAATTGTTTAATTACAAGACACAAATGTACATTTACATACATGCATACAAAAAGTTTCATAAGTGATTGTGATCAAATATCAAATTTACATGAATTGAAAAAGAATTGGGTGCTATGTTAGAACTAACTGCAACAATGGATTTGAGTATCCAAACCCATCCAGGTTCAGGTAAAATATTGAGTTCATGCAAAAAATTAGGGATCTGAGACAGTGTCCTAAATCAGTAGTGATCAAGACAGAATCCTGGTAGAGGTCGTAAATGAAATAGTAAATTAAAGTTCAGTAAAATTCAATTGAAATCAACTCTCCTAATTTTGAATGTACGTCCATAACTTCCTGGAATTTGCAACGACAACATTGAAGATAGCAAAAATGTCATAGAGTGGCTGCTGTAAATATACTTTTGGTTTTAAGTCCACTAAATTAGTTTTTAAGTTAATCTGTAACTAGTTTAAGATTTATGTAAATAGAATTAATTAAAAAAAAACAAACGGTTTTCTACTCATGAATTCTGCAATTATTATTTGTGTGATTTTTCACAGGTTTTTGCTAGTAAAATTATAACGGGTTGGAACTGAAATAAAAATATAACATTACTTATTTGACTATGTTTACAAGGTGTTTACATTTAAAAGCAGAAATGAATCTGTTCAAGACGAGCAAAGGTTGGGATGTGCTTCGACCTCAGAAACAGAGGAAAACGTGCAAGAAGTCTCAAAAATGATTTGGTCAAACAGGTCATTGACTCTTCGAGAGCTTGCTGAAGATCTGAACATCTTGTACAGGTCCATGCAAAGCATTTTAATAGATAATTTGCAAATGAGACAACGTGACGAGCCACATCTCGCTTCTGATCCGTAAGTTATTGGCCAAAAAAAAAACCTGTCTGTCCACATCCGCCTTACTTCTCGGTTTTAGCACCATGCAACTTGTGGGTCTTCTCAAAAATAAAAACCGTGATGAATGGACAATTTTTTGACAACATTCCCGACATTGAGTAGGCCACGGCTGAGCAGCTTTAGGCCCTTCCGAAAGAAACCTTCTAGAAATGCTTCCAATCATGGAACCACCGTTGAATAAGTGCATCGCCAGCCAAGAAGAGTACTTTTAAGGAGATAGTCAAATTTGTCATAAACTTATTTCAATGCTTGTAATTACATTATTCACCATATTTGTTGATCACGCCTTGTATAATGGTTTGAAAATAATCTATAATATTTTTAATTGCATTTCTTACGTTCTATAATATTTTTAATTAAAATGCGAACAAGATTATACTATTTTTTTTAGTATTTTACAAGCGTCTGACTGCCAGAAGCTATGCAAGCAGAATGAAGTAAGCGTACCATATAGAATATTGACGATTGTCTATGGAATTTTTTTTACAATATTATAAAATAACTGTCAAGATACAGAAATAGCAATATTGCTATTTTCAGAATATGGCAGAATATCATTATTAAATAGATTTTTGGGGTTAAGTTGTAACTGCCGTAAGTCGAAAAGAGAAATATCGTTGGACTCGTATTTATTTTTGACGTTTGACGGAGAACGAAAGAAGTACATGACGGATGCCTTCATGTACTTCTTTCGCCCTCTGACCATATCTCCGACTTATACCTACATCTCGTTTATTTTCTATTTTTATTCTCGTCTGTTAAGTGTTGGGATAAAGATCTTATCCCAATATTCCTATTTTTGGAATACGGCCGATTATCAGTTTTATTAAGGATGTTTTGATTGCACCATTGTGCACCCAACATGATTCGTAAATTTTAAAGAAGAGAAATGGTTATATCAATGTAATACATACTTTAACTTGCTGATTTTTGGATCCAAGCGGTGCACATTGAAGAACAGTTTTAAGGGCTTCATTATATTTTCCTGTATTGAGTGAGTTCAGGAATAATATTTTGAACAATGTGTATTTATGAGTATGTAGGACACCCACATTGATATAGTTAATATTTTGTTTAGACTTGTAGTTAATCAGCCAGGAAACCCACCTTTCATAACAGAAATAGTTAAACAGATTCCCACTAATAATTATCTGAACGAGTCCTATTTTCATTGCAGGAGAGTTTGAGGTTTTTTACAGTTTCTGAAGATAATTTAGTAGAATTCACATGCAGAGAATGGATTAAAAACATTTGCATTTTCGAAAATTGAATACAAAATTATCAATATTTTACCTAACGACCAAGTAAATCCCAAATAAAATGAAATGTTAACTAAAATTACTTATAATTAAAACTTTGACCAAATTGGAATGATTGAAAAATTTTGGGCCACAAAATAAATTAATCTTAAAAAAAAACAGATTAATTAATCAATCAGAAAGACATAGAAAAATCAAATCCATGAAAAATTATTTGGCTGCTACCGGGATTCGAACCACGGATCTCCTCCTATCTGGGGCAGGCGCGTTATCCAATTACGCTATAGCGACCTTGTATATTTCCGTGAATATATCAACCTTATCTGTAAGTCTCATTTATTTCTAGAGCCATCCACTTTTTCTGGAACGGTAGGCACAAATTACTTTGTGTTACTGCCCCTAGAGGACGCCAGTATTAACCGTTTAATCCATTTTTTTATTTTCGGACACATTTGATACAGCACATACAGCCAAATATTTTTTTGTGGATTTGATTTTTCTGTAAGTACGTCTTTCTAATTGATTAATTAATTTGGTTTTAAATTTCACAGAACTTTGTTCTGAAAAAATTGCAACTTGACAATAAGAATGTGTTCTTGAATATAAATTAATTGTTTATACCTACATCACACATAAAATTTGCTAGAATTTGGGTATAGTAGGTAGCTGACATTTCAAGCCATGATTATAGCATATTATTTATTTATAATATAATTACATGTCTGTATGGGTTTGGGTAATGACTCACTTTATACAGTACACATCTTGAAATTTGTATATACAAATACTGATATCAAACAAACCTACTGCATTTTGCATAATATTAATTTAAAAACCTTTCATACATTTACACATGTAACCTATTATTTATTATCATCATATTATCAAGACATTGAAAAGGATATTGATTCAACAGTAGTGTTATTTCACTATCATCCGGGCCTGTAGGTCCGCCCTGGTCAGCTTCGTCTTCTTTAAAATTATCTTCATTAAATTGATCAACATCAATTTTTCTAAACTCTGAGCTTGATGTGTTTTTAGCCATTTTGTAGTGAAATATTATTTATAAAACCGGCACTCGAACTTTAAAGCGCTTATCCACAATGACCAATGACAGACTGACAATTGACAGTATTGACAGCGCCCAATGAGTCGGTCTCATCTATGGTTTTATATTCTCTATTCTATGTTTATGGTATCGCAAAGGCAACAGAATCATCGAAAGTAACTACTTATTTATCATCATTATTATCTTCATCCCCTTGTCCTAGTAGGGTCGGGGCATAGATTTGGGTCGGGGGCATAAATAACATGGTCGGGGGCCCAAAGACTCGACGAGGTGTTTCCATATTCCCCTGTCTTGCGCTACTTCTGCATGAATCAACCAGTCTAGACCCATTCTGTTTTCATACACATTTTTCTGTTGCTTCTCTCAGTTTAATCTGATTATGGTGCGACTCCCGCTACCCCCCTTACTCCTACTCTCTCTCCTACTTATTTATATTATTCGATTGTTCACTGCCATGTTAGAGTCATCAATATTAAGGTTATTAAGATTTAGATCTTTTTCTAAAATATTGTAAAGAATGGGTAGGTATGTGTTTAATAAAAAAATAATAAGTTTGAATGGTAAGTGACTTTACTTTAAGGGGGGGGGGGGGGTAAGGTTAATTCGTACAAAAAAGGCATGTTTTTGTGAATTTTTTGTGACGACACAGTTAAAATCTCTTTATTAAAACTAATGGTACATTAAAGTATGATATTCGAAGAATATTGTGTAAAATTTTCACGAAGAAATATTAAAAAAATACGGCAATGGCAGCAATTATTCGGACGTGTCTCAGAAAAAGGTAGAATTGCGGTGCCCCTCATAACTTGGTGCTAAAATCTAAAATCAAGAAATCAAACTTCATTCATTAGATAATAGTTTTCTCCAGGTAATGTTGGGAAGGTTTTTCGAAATTTCAATTTTTCAATTTTTTGGAACACTTTGAAGGGAAAAACGCGATTTTTTGCGAAAAAAATCGGCCAAATTGTTATTAAATAATAAAAATTATCAACAAATTTCAAAAAACTCTCCAGCGTTACCTTGTAAATTATATACAGAAATAGTGTTCAAAATTTCAAAAGGATCGGTGTAGTAGTTTTGAAGTTATGAGGGGCACCGACTTTGAAAACGTGAGTTGTGGGGAAAACGCTTTAATGTTTTAAACACTAAAAATCTGGTATAAAACGTTCATAAGCGAATTTTATTGGCTTACCTCACACTGAATCATAGATGCCAGGTCCATAAAGGATAGGCTTGATAGCATCCAAAACATCCTCGGGAAGAGCACTGTACCTGTGTTTGGACGAATCCAATGCATTAAGGTCGGGTAGGTATAAAAATTCGACAGGTATAAAAACACTCATAACTTCGTCAATTTTGTTCTACTTGACTTGAAATTTTTACAAAATATTCTTGAGATATTATGCATTCAGTTAAAAAAAAATGAAAAAAAAAAAACAAAAAATACCTTACCCCCCCTTAAGCTTTAACTTTAAGCTGGGATTTTCATTTTTTCGTATTTTAATATTTAAATGCTCAAGTCATATTATTATTGTATATGTTATAGATAAAGTATAAATTTTCAAAATGTATATTATATAATTAAACTAGTATAGTGTATGCATTAACTTTCGATAATGTATACATTAACTCACAGTTAGTTAACATACATATCGAGGGTATAATAGCAGAAGGCATCAAGTCATAAAAACAAGTTCTGAGATAATCGAATTTAAAGAGATATGAAATATTTGAAGCAGTCAAACTCGCAGAATCTTTTCGGATTTTGAATTTTTTTTGTATATCGTACAAAACTGTATATTGGGCACCCACATTATAATATTTAAAGTGAGTTAGACGTATACTAAAACAATAATAAAGTGACTACTAACTTAATGCATTCTGTCAGTAGCTATTTCTTTGGGTATTTTACATTATACTTAGACCGCATTCAAAAGAATGTGTGCAAAAAATATGTGTGTTGTTACGGTGCAAAAAATTAATTCAAAAGAAGTTTTTGTAGGAAGTAAGTAGTAACCTTTTTAAACTAAAAAATACATATTTATTTGGAATATCATATTGAGGCTTGTAATACGGGCTTGCCAGACAACTTTCCCCCCGCTTTCTTCTTACCGGACAAAGCTAAGGAATGGTCCTTTGATTGTGGTCGACCTATAGCTTTGTTGATTAATAAAAGAACATCGAATTACTTTTAATTTTTAAATTCTTTATATTAGTTTTGCCGCCGTGCGTGTGTGTAGAAATGTCTTGGAAGTGAAAATTAAACACACTTCCCGTCATCCAATCGAACTGAAATTTTACACGTCAACTCGATGTCAATGCCAACGCATTTTGTCGGTATGCTTCGTGAGAAAAAATCGTTGATCGAGTTCTCGATTCCAAAAATTTCATGTTCCCCAAACGGACGCAGCTCGCCGATGTCTTTGGGAAATGCATTCGTCGCGGGACATCTCTCCTCCTCAGAATTGAGTCGAATTTCAGAATTTTTTATTTTAATCATTTTTACTTTGCGAGTTTTCGGCCGATCCTGAAAATGAAAACTTTTCCCGAAACCCTCTTTGGGTTCTGATTTTTATTTTATTTTTCAGGACCTCCCCCCTATCCCCCTCCGGCTGGGCCCTTCTCGAAAAAAAAAAAATTTCATTTTTAGACACTTTTTCATGTGCAATTAAATATGGTGCTTAAGATAAAAATCGAAATTTTGTTCTTCTAGTAATTCGGTTAAAAAAAAATCGTAGCGAGGTGCGACAACTTGCTACACATAGCGCGTGATAGTGCGCGTCAGGTCTACGGGAAGTTTTTGTTCCAAATTGCGTGTCCACGGAATGGCATTCGTTTTAGAGCTTTTTTGCGTTTTTTTAATATTTTTGTATGCTGCTCTGCAACGCGTTGACCAAGATTTGGGCCAGATCGGTCGAACGGTACAGCTTTGCATAAAAATATATCAGGTGGAGGGAGACGGTTGAAGGGGGTGAGGAAAAATGTCATCTATGTTACTTGTCGGGTCCTTAAGAATAAGTATACACAATTTGGGTCACGTCAGTCAAACGGTACAGATTTGCATAGAAAATATATTAGGGATGGTGGAGGAGTGAAGGGCGAGGGGGAAAATGTAATTTATCTGACCCAAATTTTGACAGATCGGTCGAAAAAAATATTTTTGTATCTGAACGATTTAATTTATGTAAGTATCGATATTTTTTTATTTCGAATATCGGTTAGCGAGTTAGGCCCGGTTGTTTCAAATTCGATCAAAGTAAGCGTAGAGTTTAAACTGAAATTTTACGTTCTCCACCAATCAGACGATCCGTTTTCGTAAAAATCTATGCTTTTATCGACCGCTTACTTTGATCGAACTTGAAACAACCGGGCCTTAATAAATCAAAAGACCGAGTTTGTTGTGATTTAACAGTTTTGTTCTTTTCAGTGCATCAATCGTTCATGCGACCAATCGCTACCTAATAAAAAAGAAGAGAAGGAAGGATGTAAAAACGTCCTGCCTATATTGTTTTCTGTGACTGATGAGGTTCGTCAAACCATTTTTAAACACCAGACCATTTGAAAAATAATCTCTTATAAATTACAATACTTAGTGCCGGTTGTTTGATCGTTGGTAATGGTAATAATTAAGTAAAAAGCACAGATTTTTACGAAAACGGCTCGTTTGATTGGTGGAAAACGCAAAAATCTATGTTTTTTTAACTGTTGTTCTTAGGGCCGGTTGTATCGACTTGGATTATAGTAATCTTAAATAAAAAACTTAGATCTTTCCGAAAACGGGTTGTTTGATTGAATGGTTCAGGTGAAAGATTACTATAATTTAATATTGATACAACCGGTTTTTACTCCTGATCAAACAAATGGCACGTTATCTAGACTTCAAAATTTAAATAAAAAAAGGAATATTTACATCATTGTCAAAAGTTAAAACTCTAGTTATTAAAGAGTTAAGGTTGTTATTACGGTCGTTAGACATATTTGACTGTAACTGGTTGCGGATATTTTATACGGATGTTTGTTTGTTTCCGAGAAACGATTCTCGACGTTTCGTTGAATCCTTACTCAACGTCATCAGGAGGACGACCTTTACCCGCGGAGATAGAGGACGGACTCAACGAAACGTCGAGGATCGTTTCTAAGAAAAACATACGGTTCGTATAAAATATCCGCAACCAGTTACAGTTATAAATGATAGTTATTTATAGCTGTCGATATAATATGTTGGTATTAGTTGAGAGCCTGTGAAAAGGGGTTTGGAAAATGATTTTTTTGTTATGTTTATAACTAAATTTTAACTCAAAATTATCTCTTGTTCAAAATCTCGACTACATAGTGTTGAGATTTAATTCAATCGTATTTCAATCCGATACATTGTGTTTTCTCCGCTTCTTCGCACCATCTTGATTTTCTCTATAAAATGTAAGAACCCTTAGGTATCACGTTGAACGCTCTTTATTGTCAGTAAAGAAAGCAACAAAGTAGCGTAGCGTATATCTTATATGTAGATAAATTTACCGTATATTAATTATTATTCGTTTATTGACGTTCATCCATGAACTATTTCAAGCAAGGCCATTTAATATGAAAAAACTCAACATATGCCTATAGTTTCATTAAAAAAACTTGTGAGTTTAATAACTGTTTAATAACTGACGAATACCCACTTTAAATGCAACTTACGAATACGAGTACGTACCTATCTAAGATTTGATGTAATTTCGTAGATTTTTAAATAAAATAAAATAAATAGTCAATATGTATGTAATTCCAAAGTCGTTATATCTTATTCTTTTGTGGTTAGTTAATTTTTGTTTGGTGGAGTCGAGATTGAGGTATGGCACAAATCGTGGGGTCACTTTTGTATATTGTAGCACTTATATAAAATTCAAAATCTTCAAAGAGCTACACTAAAAAACAGTACCTATGCCCGAGGGCATTTGAATTATTATATTGTTATTGTTATGAAATTGTTATAAAATTTTGTACACGTTCTTCCTGTTGATTGAGGGGCAATCCATTCCAAGTGGTCCAGCACAGCTTCGCTGCTTGGCCGTCTTATAAAAAAACATATTTAGTAGTTAATATTGGTTTGGTAGTTAATTTTTTTTTCAATTTTTGTTTTGTAATTGTTGGTGTGAAAGTGTTTGAATACTTCCACCCAACGAGTTTCCGTCGAAATATTTAGATTATTCTATTATTTTGCGACGCGATGTAGTTAAAAATTAGCGAAAATTTGTCAAATACTTGTGTGTCTTTATTGCAATCAATATATTCCTTTTCAATCAATACATCCAATGCTATTTGAACGAGTTCCCATGCAGGTATATTTTTTTGTATCTGCCCAATAAAATATATCTAATTCTTTAGTAAAAAACCAAGTCCGCTGTTCTAAATATTAACGGCTTGTTTTATAAAATTCTGTGGTCGTACTTTTTACAAACTCTTCATCAATATCAGAAAACGGGACAATTTTGTGTCCCGAAGCTTTTTTCGGAAACACCGGACGGGACGGAAAATCGAAAAAAAAGACGGTCCCGTTGAAAACGGGATGTATGGCCACGTTAGTTATACCTAGTGTAGATAATATTAAATAGGGTAGTAGTAGGAATAAAAAACACAAGGTATACTTACTCACAATCTGGGATTAAGACTGGTTGCTTGAACTTGGTTTATAGTAAGTAATTGTTCGTATAAAGCATAGATTTTTTACGAAAACGGGGAAAAAGACTGGTGAAAAGCGCTAAAATCTATGCTTTGAATGAAAAAACAAAACACAGCTTAAAGAATTGATCGGCATAAATACAATAACGAATATATTTTCATTGTCTTATTTATACACCTTTGAATCTCCAGGTGGCCAAAACCGGCCCTTCAACCCTACCTACATTTTGAAACCAAGACAATGGATTTAGGTTGCTTTTGGAATTTAAGCATATGGATTTATGTTGATTTTGAAGTTCAAGGAAATAAATATATTCATTGCATCCTTGGTGATGTAGGGGAGACCGAGGGGAGTTGAAACAATTTTGACGTTTTACTTTATACACAAAATACTGTAAACACCTATCGTATGAAATTAGTATCCATCGATAGTTTATTTATTGCACTTGCAGATGAGTAACACAAGGAGAGTGTATATGTGAATTCTGTGGCGAAAAATCGACTTAAACGTCATTTTGTTTCAACACCACTCATACCGAGGTGAGTTGAAATAGGGGTCGAGGTGAGTTGAAACAGATATTTTTTGGGTAGATATAATGGTTGTTAAGTAGTAAAGACCATATAATTTAAAGACATTTATTGAAATACAACTTTTAAAGATAGAACATATCTTTTTTACTTCTTTTCTTTTAACTCGTGGCGTCTGCTTGCTTGTTTGCTTGACGAAAGAACTTTGGATCGATTTTTAAACCTTTTCCCGAACCAATCGGGCTGAAACTTTGCAAGCAGACTCGTGGCGACGATCAAGAAGATCTATCAAATTTCGTTAAAAAAATAATAATTTTCAAACTTTTAATGGTTTTTTCATACAAATTTGTAAGTTGTATGAAGAGACTGCGACGCATTTGGTAGACTAAATCTGATTATAGTATAATTTTGGATTTTTGGGAATTTTTTCCCTTCCCTTCGTAGCGTCGCCCTACCGAAGCCCAACGCGTAGGTTAAGTGCCAAACCAGTTTCCACTAGTAAATGAGAAAGGGAGCATAATAAAAACTTGGTTTTTATGGGTTAGTTTTTTAACAATATTTTGTACTGAATTGAGCATTGGTAGTAATAGTCAACTAAATTAAGATAAACTCTAAATCTTAAACAAATAATAATGTATTTTTTAAAATTATAAACACGAACTAGAGTTGTATGACATGAGATCATCATTAACTAATATAACATAAATTAAAACTCCAAGCAGAGAAACAATAATCACATTCTTAATATCTAAATATCAGTATCAACCTATAGGCAAAACTTCTGGCTTCCAGAGTACATATATAGTCACAGAGTACCTTCTCCTATGAAGATAAAAAAAATCAGTATTTTCTGGATATCCAACCGATGGAGGAGTCGCCGTTTTATTAGATTCATAAACCTTTTTATTTTTTATGTACCTATAGAGGGAAGTATGGTTGAGGTTGTAACTTGAAGCCACATCACGGAGACTTTTATGTCGCAATGTTACTTCTTCTGCAGCGAGCTCATATATATCGCTCTCGCCATACCTCTATCGGTCCTCCTTTTGTACTCAGTAGGCATGCTAAAACAAAATAAACAAATAACATCACCGTATATGCAAATCAGTCATACAAAACTTAAACAAGGTGAGTTGAAACAGTCTGTTTCAAATCTCCCCAGTAAAAAAAATCGTCCAAGTTTCTGTTCAATTAAAAATTAAGAAGCAAAACACATGGAAATGCGCTGTAGCCATGCTATGAATTGAATCGTAATTATATATAAATAAATAGATTACTTGTCTAAGACCACTAATGAGTTTAAGATGATTACACAACTAGTTTCGACAACTACCGATGTTGTCATCAACGGGTGATGATTTAAACTGAAGCATAAGAGTAAAATTAATTATCTAAGGTACTGATAGGGGTGGGTGGAGTTATGTTTGGGGGGAGGGGGTTAGCTGTGGGTGGGGTTTGAGTTAATGGGAATAAAGTAAGGAGCGGTGAAGAATTTTGAAATATTATGTTATTGATTAGAGTTTTATTAGAATTTAAATTTTTTTTTGTATTTCTAAATTTTCAAGATTGTTCATTATTTGGCCTTTATATTTAACAGGGTGTAATAGTTTAAGTGTATGGGAATGGAAAGAATGATTGGTGTTAATAATGTGGTTAGCAAATTCTGAAAAATAATTACTAACAAGACCGCGACGGTGTTCTTTTATTCTAATTTTAAGATTTCTCGCGGTTTGACCGATGTATTTCATATTGCAGTCACCACATGTGATTTCATATACTCCGCTTTTTTCTAAAAAGTTTATTTTTGATTTTGAGTTATCTAAAATTTTTCCTAAATTGTTGTTGGTGTAATATGCGGGTTGTATATGGGAAGGTAAGATGCGGGAGATTTTCTGGGTTGGCGACCCTGTATATAGAATTTTTCGCCAAGATTTATTTTTGATTTCATTATTATTGCATGCTGAGTATATGTGTTTCTTTGTTAAGTTCTTTTTTATTTTGTTTTTTAGCATTTTATCTATCAATTTTTGTTTATCAGTTTTTTAGCAATTTAATTGAATGGGACGTACTAGATGATAAAATTCGGCATATCGCAAGCATCGAGGCTTTTAAAAAGAAAAAGAAATTAGATAGAAAATTAGAATCACTTATCAAAAATCAAAGTCCCCGAACACCAATAAATAATGAAGCATTACCTATTCATAAATTTAGTGATCGCGTGGTTAATTTATCAGGACACATTTTCTCCGATAAAGAAACAAACCTTTTAAAAAAAGGTTTAAAATATAATATAAAAACCTCTAGTGACAAACCTCTCATCCAATTGGCAGTAGACACTGATGCAGCCCTAAGCAAGGAATCGCCATCTCTGAAACATCGTTGTGCGGATATTTTCAAGAATACTACCAAAGACAAAAATAGTGATAACAGTGAAATATATTTAGTGAACAATATAAGAAAGACTCTTAGTGATAAAAATCTTACTCTCACACGATCAGATAAAGGCAACAGTATTGTAATTCTAGATAAAATCGATTATTTAAATAAATGTAACGAATTTCTCAATAATGATAACTTCCAAATATTAAAAACAAACCCAACGGCAAAATTTCAAATTAAAATCAAAGAAACCATTAAATTGTGTCCAACTGTTACGGGTAATTATGGGAATTTCCTAATTAATATGAATCCTCAACCCCCACGAATGTACGGACTTCCCAAACTACACAAAATTAACATACCAATTAGGCCTGTAGTTTCATATGTAAGTGCTCCTAATTATTATCTTTGTAAGAAACTTAACCAATTAATAATCGCGCTTAAATTGTTTTCACCAAGATACAGTGTTAAAAATACCTTTGAATTTATTAAAAATGTTGAAAATCTAGATATCCCGCCTAGTTCTAAAATAATTTCATTTGATGTTGTTAATCTGTTCACAAATGTTCCAGTACAAGATGCTAAGAATGTATTTATAAAATTACTCTGTGATTCTGCTTTGGATGACACGTTTGTAAAAGAAATGACTAGAGTTTATGATGTCTGTACATCACAAAACTATTTTGAATTTAATGATTTGATTTATAAACAACAAGACGGACTCACAATGGGATCCCCTTTGTCACCGATACTTGCCGAAATGTTCTTAAATGATCTTGAAACAGAATTATTAAACTCTAGTCACCCTCTTGTAAAATCTTGTATATTTAAATGGTTAAGATATGTAGACGATATTTTCTGTATTTTCACAGGTACTGATAGACAATTAGATTCCTTCCTTGCACACATTAACACACTCCACAAAAACATTAAATTCACCATGGAGAAAAATTTAGACAACTCCTTAAATTTTTTAGATCTTTCAATTAAGGTAGTAAATAATAAATTAGATTTCAATATATACAGAAAACCAACCCACACGGATACTGTAATTCCACACGATTCTTTACACCCCATATCACACAAAATGGCCAGTTTCCATTCCCTATTAAACCGATTAATTAACGTCCCCCTTAGCACTTTAAATTATAATTGTGAACTTAACACAATAAAACAAATAGCTAAAAATAATGGTTATAATGATAAAATGATAGATAAAATGCTAAAAAACAAAATAAAAAAGAACTTAACAAAGAAAGACATATACTCAGCATGCAATAATAATGAAATCAAAAATAAATCTTGGCGGAAAATTCTATATACAGGGTCGCCAACCCAGAAAATCTCCCGCATCTTACCTTCCCATATACAACCCGCATATTACACCAACAACAATTTAGGAAAAATTTTAGATAACTCAAAATCAAAAATAAACTATTTAGAAAAAAGCGGATTATATGAAATCACACGCGGTGACTGCAATATGAAATACATCGGTCAAACCGCGAGAAATCTTAAAATTAGAATAAAAGAACACCGTCGCGGTCTTGTTAGTAATTATTTTTCAGAATTTGCTAACCACATTATTAACACCAATCATTCTTTCCATTCCCATACACTTAAACTATTACACCCTGTTAAATATAAAGGCCAAATAATGAACAATCTCGAAAATTTAGAAATACAAAAAAAAAAAATTTAAATTCTAATAAAACTCTAATCAATAACATAATATTTCAAAATTCTTCACCGCTCCTTACTTTATTCCCATTAACTCAAACCCCACCCCCAGCTAACCCCCATCCCCCAAACAAAACTCCACCCACCCCGATCAGTACCTTAGATAATTAATTTTACTCTTATGCTTCAGTTTAAATCATCACCCGTTGATGACAACATCGGTAGTTGTCGAAACTAGTTGTGTAATCATCTTAAACTCATTAGTGGTCTTAGACAAGTAATCTATTTATTTATATATAATTATAATGTCATTCCACAAAGTTAACGCCAATTCAATAAATAATATAATTGAATCGTAAGTTGAAGAGCCTTCGAAACGTACATCACATGCACTAAAATACAGACGCATTATCCAAATAAAGACATTAAAAAAAAGTTTAATACTTACTTTTTACGAATTTTGCGACGTGGAACCAAGAACGACACAACCGCACACTCAGATACCGAAGGGCCTGCGAGGGGGGGGGGGGGGGGGGGCGAGCAGTTGACATGCGAAGATGCCAACTCGCCAAGGGTTTTTAGTTCCGCGAAATCAGTGTTGTTTCAAATCACCTCGGTCTCCCCTAGTGAAATAATTTTCTTATTAATTTAAAAGCTTAAAAAAATATCATTAAATGTTTTTGAAATTTTTAGGGGTAAAGTGGTGGATGGGGGGGGGGGTGAAGAGAGAGGGGGAAATATCGCTTATGTTACCGCTGGGTCCTAAAGAATAAGTATACAAAATTTTGGTCAGATCAATCAAACGTTCAGATTTGCATATAAAATATATCAGAGGGAGGTGGTGGGGTAAAGAATGAGAGGGTAATACCGCCTACGTTACTCGCCGGGTCCTAAAGAACAAGTATGCAAGATTTGGGTCAGATCGGACAAACGATGTAGATTTGTATAGAATACAGACAGACAGTTGAGTTTTATAGGTATAGATATTTTTGACGGGCCATGTAGTAAGGTGGCTATGAGCCTTTCGTAAACCATGTTATTTAATTTTTTAGCCGTGAATTTGAACGACATTATTGTACTTAGGTACTTTCGTGGTCTCGAATATTCGTTACACGGGCCGCTACATGCATTCCCGCTGCGCGTGCGCAATTTCCGATGCAATAAAAATTTCACCCTAAATGCGCCAAAAGAACATAACTTCATAAATGGACACATCTTATGTGTTACCCAATAGATCAACGCGTGAATGTCAATATTTCTCGCCAGTTTAAAGAATAGGATAATGACAATAGAACCGAAAGTATTTATGAGAGTAACTTGTTTTAAATTGCGACCATGGTTTAGATGTTAAATTAGGTACTCTTCGTAGCACGCGTAAAAATAAATAAATAAAACATGAAAATTGACGAGTCGCTCATGACACAAAACTAATTTAAAAACGTTAATCGTTGTGATTAAGTATTCTCATAGTTTGTGCATAATACAATTCCGTATTATATAAGTTAAAAATAGAACGGGCAAACATGTGACCAAACATGTGACTGCGTATACCCGCTTACCGGTTTATGAAAATGTAAGATTACCTAATAGAAAAACCCGCTTATCGTCAGGGGCGGACTAACAGCTGACGTAGGTACGAGACTGTCCATTTCCATTGGATTCAGTTGGTTGGGAAAGAATATTTGCACGCCAACAGTTGTAGACGGAAACTTATACGCTAAGCTTAGGTATGATGATACTAAGATACTAATTTACTACCAGATTTCGTCCGTGATTTAGATTCTTGAATATATTAATTTCATATTCCCTTATACTTACTTCACTGAAAAAGGCTGAAAAAAGAAAGCAGTAGGTACCAATTTCAATTTTTAATTTTTTTTTTCGGAATATTTCAAAGCTTCATACTTCACGAAGGAAACGATCTCGCAAAGCCATGATGACCTAGAAATCAGAGACGAAATAAGCTGTGTAAACAATATTATACCAGAGCGCACCCTTCGAGAGTTTTTGTTGTTGCCTTAGACAAACAAATTATCCAGTTTATAATTAAGATGATAGCAGAAAGAACTTTTAAAAGCTCACTTACTAACCATCGCGCCGTTTCCCGTGGTGTTACGCAGAGAGGATGGAGTGCCACACTCTAGTTCGAGTAAGCCATCAGTGTGTACGGTGACTATAATATGAATTAGTAAAAACTTTCGGTCTTAACATGTTTTTTTACTACACTCGTCAATCGACTCTTGTATATGGCCCCATGTGAAGAAGAGGTTTAATTTTGACATCCATTAATTCATTTGAATACGCCGAACCAGTCCAACAAAAACAAAAACGAATTTCATCTGACATTCAGTTGGTTAACTTAAATTCAGATACGTTTAAAACTAAACGATCGCTGACAGGGTCTTTAAACTTTTAAACTTTTATAATAGATAAATTATCATATTAACCGAAGAAAATTGGATGAAACGACTATAAACGAAGTGGCTTCGAAACGGGTACAAATTTTCATAATAGGTATGTCCTACGTCGAACGGTAGGATTTATAAAAATCTTATCAAGTAGCCTCTTCAAGTTTTCCAGTGCGCCTCTGCTTAAGCCAGTCCATACAGCGGCAAAAAAGCTTCGTAAATGTCACTCGCAGATCCAAAAAAACTCCGGATTCTTTTTGTGAAGTTTTCCTTTCTCCGTAATAATCTAATTGCAGGTATTGTATTTGAATATGGTCAAGATTAATCATGAAGTTGAAGTTTTTTCAAACATTTTGTTAAAATAAGGAGCCGATAACAAGATAGGTAGGTAGTATTTCTTAAAATCCAGATTAAATTTTACGCGCCGAATGAGTGCATAAAAGAGCAAGTGAATAATTAGTTTAAAACACAATGAAAATTTGTATAATCGTGCATGTCTATTTTTTTAGTTTTATAGATCTAAATGAACTACATAGTAGTATTAGTAATTATTATTATTCTACTCTTGTGGGGAAAATTAATTTAAGATCTTTTCAAATGTGAAAGTTTTACTCAGTAAAACATATACATGTATTTAACGATATTTTAGACTTTGAGACAAGTATTTGGTTTAAATAATACCAGTAGCAATGGCCTCAATGCTATGAAGTACTTTCTTCAATGCACGCTCAAAGAGTAAGTACTGGCTCACGAATTGTTAGCCAAATACAAGTACAAAGAATTTTTTTATTAGCATTAAAGCATATTTAGCATTAAACCAGGTGAAAGCCCGTTAATAATGGCAGAAAATGTCAAATTTTCAAATTTACAAAGATTAGGTCCGAATACAGAGTCAATACTTAAATGATTTAAAGGTTAAGATACGCTTTAAAAGTATTATTCTGTACGTACTACCTACTGCAAATCACGCTTTTAAAACCTACTTGAACTTTAAATACTAAGTATTGGCTCTGTATTCGAGCCCAAGTCGTTGGAGTGCCTATTTTCTGAGAATAAATTATTGCGAAACACATAGGAAGTAGGTTGTAATATCTAGGTTGGATATGCAAAGCTCAATTGATTGATTTGAGAAATACAATATTTTTTCCAAGATATATTACAGATATCTCATAGAGATGAAAAATATGACTAGGTAAATATCAATTCCATATTGTGGGTTCTATACTACAATAAGATAACTCGAATTTTGACAGTTTTGAGATATTTACACCAAAAAATCTTCCAGTATCGTCCATCAACTCTGTTTACTTTTTATTAAATCCCTTAATGAAGGTACCTTCCCGGATCAATGGAAAAATGCGCACATAACCCCTATTTTTAAATCTGGCCAAAAAAATGACGTAACTAACTACAGACCAATCTCAAAATTGCCAATATTTAGTAAACTCTTTAAAAACTAATCTATACCCAGATATTTAGCGCCATAAAGCCATACATTAATCCCCAACAACACGGATTCTTCGCGGGGTCACCAATCTACTAACCTTCACGTAGTATGCGCTATCCTCAATGGATCAACGAGCGCAAACCGATGCCATATACACAGACTACAGTAAAGCATTTGACAAAGTCGATAATGATATTTTAGCTGATAAACTGATAAAAACAGGATTCCACGGTGACCTACTAAGGTGGCTTATTTCCTACATTACCAACAGAAACCAAACAGTAGTCATCGGCGGTCTTAAATCTGACTGGGCGCGCATCTCCTCTGGAGTCCCTCAAGGGAGTTTACTGGACCATTACTGTTCATAATCTAAATAAACGATATACAAAACTGCTTTCATTTCGCTAATTTCCTACTTTATGCGAATGATATGAAGATTTTCGCAAAAGTAAACTCCCTAGACAATTGCCGAAAAATTCAAGAAGATCTTAACCGCGTATCTGCCTACTGTCATATAAACAAACTTCTTCTTAACGCGAAAAAATGCTTTCAAATAACAATAATAACTTAAATAACAAAAATAACTTCTGACTCATCGTCACAAATTGCATTTAGCCATACTAGGCTACCATTACCCGTTGACCACCATTTTGAAAAGTAATAATATAAATATGTAATTCTACTTTCCATCATAATTTAACCAATTGGACTTGTTAGTAAATGAATCTAGGGATGTCATAAGCATAAACATAATAAAATAAGAATATAATTTCAAGCTCTCCTTGGCGCTCGCAATCAGCAGTTTTTTATATGCGTGGATCGAAAATCACACAATCGTCCCTCGTAACTTAACGCATGGCACTACCGACTCGTTTCGTCAGGTGAAGTTTCTCGATGATTGACAGAAGCGGACGAGTGTTTACGATCGCGCGAATGTGCCTATTTTTCGTTCAATCACCATCGCTCTTATTACCCGACCGCTCTCATTACCCTGTTCTCCCTTATTCTATTACTGAATAAAAAATTACGATCAAATTACGACCCCGAGTGATTAGTTTACAGATTAAAACGAAAACAAGCCTAAGCATGAAAATAGTCTAGCCACAAGATTTAACACCGAGAGAAGGTCACGCAGGCTGCATGTAACATTGAACGAGGGCAGGTGCGCCCGTCAAGTGCTGGTTGCCGTTAGGCGCCTCGCCGATGCAGATTGACGGTTGCGATTGACTTGTGATTGCCAATGACATAGTAACTCGAGTAGCAGAGCCGGAGCAAATCGGTGCTATTGATTTTGAAGTCGCCACTTTCTGCAGCGAAATTCAAGGGACCGAACAAATTATTTGTTATAGAATGCTAACCCATAATGCAATAACCCAGTTCAGATACCTTGGCAGTGAATGCTTAGCTCTCATGACCTCCCCAAAGAAGTTAGTCTTCAGGTAGATAAGGCTGCAGTTGTGGCTGGCTGCCTGAGAGATGTTGTATGGAGGAATAAAGATATGAGAACAGATAGCAAGGTACGCATTTATAAGACCTGTACGCGACTTATTCTCACATATGGTATTGAAGCGAAGGAGGGCGGACACTGTCAAGACAAAGAGCATGCTAAGAACAACGAAATGAGAACTCTGCGTGCTATTGCTGGGAAGACTCTGCATGATGGCGCGAGGAATCCAGCAATCCGGGAGGTTTGCGAGGTTCAAGATGTGGTCAGATGGGGGCGTCAGCGTCGACGATACTGGTACCAACACGTGCAGGGAATGAGTACAACAAGATTACCATGCATAGCTCTGCATGGCGCACCAGATGGACCGCGTCCACCAGGGAGACCCCCGAAGCGATGGGGAGATAGTTGGAATTCAGCATCACAAGAGGAAACTCTCGAGTCTAAATAAAGTTGAAGAAGAAGAATGCTAATGTTGTTAGACGTGAGGAAAAAAAAAGGTATTTTAATTTTTTAACGCCACAGCAGGCCAAGATGTCCAACTATTTATTTCACCAACTATTTAGCGGAATACTTTACAAAAATACCCAGGCTTGAGAGAATCACATAGGTGTATTGTGATACGCTGTTATACCTACTCTATATACGCCACTGCATTCAAAATAGTGAATGCAGTGGCGTGAATGAATTTAATTATACTATAAATTAGGTTTGAGTTATTCTGATCTTCTAATATGCTGCTTGTCCCGTATTTCGGAAATCTTTTCAACTGCCCTAGGATCATCTGCGTCAAGAATATACTTAAGTAAGTTGGCCGCGTTCAAAGCCGGTTCCGAGTCCAGTTTTTTAGTTAATAGAGTTATTATTTTTTCAATTGGTTGAGCAACTTTGTAGATTGACATTTTTTAACGCCACAAATTTTGTGTAATCAAGAACTTCAGCAATATTTAAAATAATTTTTTAAATAATTTAGAAAACCAAAAAACAAAAGACATAATTTATTATGATATTTTGTCATTTTTAAAACACCCTGACGATGAAAAAGTTTTTCCGAAGCATGTAGGTGTAATAAATGAATATAAGTAGATTAAAACAAATAATAAAATTATTTTTTTAATAGAGTTTTTCATTGCAGAGAGCTGAGGCATGCAATCCCTGGGTAGTTATAAATTTTTTGAGTAGGCCAATCCAAACCTAAACCAAAATTACACTCTGAGATATCAGGATTCGATTTTATTATACTAAGCATCAGTCTAAGGATTAGAAAATGCTAATTTACTCGTTAATATTATATTTATAAAAAATGTCAAAAAGAACAAATACAATTTAAGTAAAATACTTATTTTCGCGTACACGAGTGAGGAATCTTTGAATGAATGGCATTCAAGACACTTCAAATGAAGCCTTGTACAAAAATTTTGCGAGTTCTTATTGAGCGGGCCATTCACTATCCTACATGACAGTCCACCGACCAGGATAGTAAATGAATGAATTATATTTCCTTATCTATGATTCAAATACTTATCCATAGATACCTACATGTAAAAATCCAAATGAAATGGCTGACTTGTCTTATTGGATGGAATGGAAACATATTAAGGAAATAATTACGATTTTTAAAATTGTAATTACTCGTTTAATATTTGCGCGCCGGGTTATTTTATGACATTTTTGAAATCAGGACACTCAACTATACCGGAAAATGTGTTAATATTAAAAATACCTCCCAACCCCAAATTGTGCACTTATCCCGTAATAGCAAAGCACTGAGAAAGAATTATGACAATGAAATTATTTAAATACCTAAATAACCATATAAAATTTAATCAAAAAACGTAATCCTTTTATGGTTTTTTGGGTGCTGCAATATATGAGACGGAACGTGAATTTTTATCTTTTTGAAAACGTTGTATTTAACAACCTAGCCAAAAATAATAACATATTTTTCCCCAACATTTCTATTTGAACTTTTTTTATTCAATTTATAAATAAAGTGTATGGTCTACATGTGGAAATATTTCGAGATTAAGTGTATCAAAAATAACTCTGTTGCAAGAAAGTTTCAATAGTGCTTCGGGATTATATTTTATTTGTGATAATCACGAAGTATTTTGTTGACTTTTTAAACAAATGCTTAGTATATTTTTATAATACTCCTGGTTTAATTTTGAAGGGGCAGCGAAGTATGAATGTGTGGTTTGGAGACTATTTTAGATTCATCTTAACGAAGTTTAAAATAAGTTTTATTACATAATTTCAATAAATTCTGTTCCCTTTGCCCACTCTGTAAGAAGGTACATTCAAAAGAAAATTATGTTAACTCGATTACCCAAATCAGAATAAAAAAAGGATTTTAAAAAAAAAAAAACTAATGTAAAAAAAAAGAAGCCTGGTTTGGATTTAAGGAAATAATGATTAGTTTTAAGAAACACAATAGATCCATATTATGAAAATATTGTTTCAAACATATGTGTGAATTCCATAAGCTGGGCTGTAATATGAGCCTAAAATTTCATTTATGCACTCACGTATTATATTAAATATTTTCGTGAATGTATTAGAGACAATAGAACCACGATATCAGTGCAGGTGGAAAGTTTATATATTGTTTATATTATATAATACCTGAATCGAGATAATCAAAATATTCAGCAGCCATGAAAAACAATGAAGCGTGATTTTGAGAAACCTTCAACGTTCATAAATTTTTCTAAAATAGAAATGTAAATGAAGCAAAACATTTTATTTTTAAATGTTCAAGTTTTTGTTTGTAACATTGTGGAAATTCATTTTTAATATTAAAAAAAAATGAGAAATAAACACAACACTGTTTTATTCCACTATATTTATTTTAATTGTTAGAACGTTTTCGGGAATTCTCCCATTGTCAATAACAACACGTTTACAACATTTTATTTTTGTAGATATGTAGGTATATACATTATGAAAAATATTTTTTCCCATTTTTTCAAAAATCTGACGTGATAGTAAAAAAACTAAATATGTCATCGAGTTTAAAGTAATCGAATTATATAAAATCAGTTTTCAAACACAAAAAACTATCAAAAAGTTTTCATTTGTCAACCTGTATTGATTTTCTTTAAAATAATTCCTTCGATTTCTAATAAATTGATCAAATCGGTTAAAAGAAAGAGGAAACAAGATGCCTGTATATGTATAATTAAATGATTTTCGCATTAATAAACGCGTTTGTCTATTAACCACGGGAGTAAAAAATTTAGAATAATTCCAATAATAATTTGAAATGTTATATTGTAATATGCCAGAAAGTTAATCTGTCGAAATTGCCGATAGGTAGGTATGTAACAGAAGATTATTATATTTATAAAGATATTATATTATATTATAAAGAAATTATCGGAAAAGCGATCAAGTTATCAAGTGCAAATCTAAATTGATGGTGCATTGGTGCATGTTATTATTATTATTATTTATGCGCGCTTAGATTAAGTGTTTACTAAGTGGATCACGTAAAACTTTAGGATTTTTTAAAAGTTTTCCTATGATTCCGAATAATCGAGTCTATTGTAAAATTAAAGTGAAGAAAAATAGATAATACGCAGGGATGAGATACTGAATCCAATCAGAGAGAGATACTGAATCCAATCCGTCATTCTTCGAAGAAGATTTTGCGTTTGAAATCGTATTTCTAGATGCGCTTTGGAATGGAGAATTGCATAAAAGTAACATTATCTTGACATTTGCCGAACAAATTAATTAGAAATGCAAACGATGCGGTTTGGGAGCGGACGCCCAATTGTGTCGCCCGGCGTTGGGAAATGTTCGTCAACGCTCCATCGCGGAAATGCGGAAGTCGGGGCGGTGAGCGAGCTGATATGACGGGGGATTGTAATTTGTGCTGCGACTGGAATGCTTTAATTCATATCGTCGCATCTCGTCTCTTACTTTGAGAGGCAGGTTGCAACAATCTCGAAAGTAAACGCTCTCTTTATAGCGGAGAGTGTGTCAGTATATAAGCCGCCCAAGCCGCTCAGAAGGCATCAGTTTCGTAACTGCCGTCCTTTGACACATAACAAGAAAGTCAAAATGTTATCCCTGGTACGAACAATTGCGTAACTTATATTCATTCATAGAGTATATTCATAGAGTAATAATTATTCCGATGTTGGGTTCGCTCTGAATTCCTTGTACATAAGTGCTGATTCGATTTGAAAATATTAACAGTTATTTTGACAAACAAAAAATATTTAAAATCATTTTTAGTTTTAAATTTATTGACAAAAAATGACATTCATAAGATAATGTGATTTATGATATAAATTCTTTAAAAGTGTTTCTCAGGTTGTCTCGTAGCTAGTAGTAAAAATTTTTGGGGATTCCTTTTTATTCAATTTTGAATATGAAATATTCTTTACACTCTGTGTGAAATGTTGACAATTACGGAGATAAGCTTCTGCTTCTGTTCTGAAATTTTTTTAAATATTTTCGGCTTACTTTTTATTACACGTTATCATAAAAATAATTTAAACTGAATATCAAAAATTTACTCACTTTGATACATATCAAATAAAATGATTAAAACCTTGCAGAAATCTGAAATGTATTTTTTGTAGGGTTTTTGTCATTTTATTTAACTGATATTAAAGCGAATTAATTTTTGATATTCCACATAAGTTACTGTAGTGGTGGTCCAACGTTTTAAAGAAAATAAGTCTGAAGTATTGACAAAAAGCAAAATTGAATGTCGCTTATCTCAGTAAGTGTGTTAATTTCACTCAAAGTGAAAATAATATTTTCTATTTAAAATTAAATGAACAAGACTCCTCCAAAGTTTTTGCTACTAGCTACGAGAGACCTGCGTAAAATATAATTATGTGTAATAAATATATAGAGTTATTAAGTATTTTCCATATTATTTTATGTAAGAAACATTTGATTTTCTCAAATCTAAAGTTCGGCGGTATTCTGAAATAAGCAATATTGTTGTATAACATTGTAATGCGGTCAATTTTGAAGATTTAAGTTTGACAGGTTTGAAATTCAATAAATAAGAAATCTCATTATTCATACTTGTGAATAATTTAACGTTTGTGTACGTTTTAGAGCTTTCCGATTGATTGAATTATAAACTGATTGAGTTACTGTCAAACCTGTCAAACTTAAAACGTCAAAATTGGCAGCATTAAATGTTATATAAGACACAGAAATAGCAATATTGCTTATTTCAAAATAGAGCCGATTACATTTTTATTATTATTATTTTTTTATTCTAAATTATTGCGTAATATATCATTTGCATAATTTTTTAAATTTAATTTGCAGCTAGCACTCGTTTCCGTGGCGCTCTCGTGCGCGAGCGCCATGCCCTCGGGGCACCAGCAGCACATCCCCGTGCCCTACCACGCCGAGCTGCAGAACCTGGGGCAGCACGTGGACCTGCCGCAGATCCCCACCAAGGTGATCCGCATCACCAAGACCGTGGCCATCAAGGTGCCCGTGCCCTACCCGGTGAACATCCCCCACAAGATCCCCTACCCCGTGGAGGTGAGGAAGCCCTACCCCGTGGTCGTGCCCCAGATCGTCAAGGTGCCCCAGCCCTACCCGGTCCCCGTGCACTCGGACGGCCAGGGCCAGGGCTACTCCGGCGGGGGAGGCGGCTACGGAGGAGCCAGCTTCGGAGCCGACGGCCACGAGGCCGGTGGCTACGGGGGCCAGTACGCCCCGAGCGACTCTTACCAACACGGAGAGTCGCAACTCAGCGCTTCTCACCAGTTCGCCGATGCCGGTAGCAACAACTACGCCCAGCAGTCGGCTCACCTCCTGCAGTCAGCTCCTCCGCAGTACTCCGCGGGCGGCGACCACGTCCAGCAGTACTCCGCGGGCGGCGACTACGGCCAGCAGTACTCCGCGGGCGGCGGCCACAGCCAGCAGCAGGGCGGTCAGTCTTACGATCATTAACGTTCGTCTTTTCAAGTTCTGTGATAAATTATGTTGAGTTTTGTAATTGTTAAATGTGCGAACTGCGACCGAAACATCTTTTCAATCTGGGAAAACCGAAATTACCCATTGATGAACATCACCGCGGATAGGTTTTCTCAAATAATTGGAAATATGTTTTCGTCCACCGTATTTTTATGGTGAAAACTTATCATAATTCCCGAGTGATAAAATATTTCAATATTTTCTTAAGTATCTTTTTCTTTAATAACGTAAATTTCTTCAAAAGAGGTCTTCATATTAAGAAGACTGAATGTAAGATGCTTCAAATCTGAATTATAAACCATAATAATCACAGGGAAGGCTCGCGAGAGGAAGATGGATTTTTAATTAAAAATCAAGCAGGTACGAATATTGATACCTTTATATAAAGATCTCGCACCAACAAAAGATACAAGAAAATATAAAACGTATTATTTTATCGTAAATGTATATATTGCAATAATTTGTTGTTGTTATTCACATGTTATGTGTTGTTGTTGTTGTTGTTGTTTATAATTTGATGTCAAATTATATTTTTTATTTTTATACCATTTGTAATAAATTTGTTATGACCAATGATTATCGATTTCATTTTTTCAATCTTGCTATATCTATTTTATGTTGTAACGTTTAAAATTCGGCCATCACGTTTGTGGTAATTGTATTGTTTTCTGACATCACAACCCACGATTGGAATTAATGGAATATCCCTCTAATCTCAGGGTAGCAATAAAGCATAACAATCGTGTCCTTATAATATTGTAAATACAGCTTTTATAATATTGTAAACTTCATAAATTTTGACGTGTTTTGACATTTCTTATAGAAACTTTACATCTACGTGTCGTTACTAATGTAATAACAACCTTGTTATCCTGAAAATGAGGCCTTCCTTATTCCATCCTGTCGTGCTATTTATTTGATCCTGGGAGGCCGTCAAGTTAGTTCTATTTCTCACAGAAAAAGCGTTTGGCTTAATTTGTAATATAGTAAAAATATTGTGTTCTTTGTGCCTCTGCGTAATTTATTTTGGCAAAGAAGTAAGTTTCATATGTGTTAAAGAAAATCAGATATCAATGTTCCTAAATTTATTTAAATATGAACATATATACTATACCCAAATGGACTCGCTTTTGGGGACATTAAAAATAACTCACTCCATAAGCATAATGGATTTTGATGTGTTTTCTTGCTCTCAGAAATTTGTATAGTAAAGCTGAATGTATTAATGTTTTATCAAGAATTGAAAGTGGATTTTGACAGAATGAGAATAGTTTACTTTATTCATAAATATTACGCCTTTCTCCTGGTTACTTTTACCGTCTGAATACGTTCACTCCGAGGCAGAATGCATTTACTAAAAACACAATAAAAAAAATAACGGCTGCTCGGTGTCATTCTTTTTTCCCTTCATCACTTTCACTTAATTTGCTATGGCAGACGTAATATTAATTATTTTGTTCGCATCTGGTTCATTCATTTTATGGGTTACATAATTTCTATTTTATTCGTTACGTAAAAATGTTTTGATACGGTGTCATTCCAATACAAACCTTATTCATACCTACCGTCCGACGCCTCTCAAACATTTATTTGGAAAGGTGCATGAATTTAAAATCGCAATAGAGTGTTGAAGATTTATTTTTTGTTCAGAATACGAAAATAATAACAATAGCTTATTTTTTACTTAAAGTAATTAGTGTTTATCATCTTCATCACTGACATACATCCTCGTTAGATCTGAAGCTACTGATGCTGTATCACAAGCTCTGAAACAATATGATTCAATATTAATCATAGAAACTGAGCACAGATAATGTGGGAGTCTTCGCCCTCTCCCCGGGCAAGCCTTCTTCAATATAAACAATATACAAGCATGATCCTATACACACAGACAGTTTTCAACCAAGTACTGCATACATTTATTTGATACAAGTTTTTTCTGAAGCAGTGGATAACATAGTAGGTATAATCCGGAAACTCGTAGTCTTATCAGAATCCAATTGGAATATATTTGAGGTCGAATACATTAAATTCTTTGTTTCACGATCGGTTTACGCAGCAAATTTTAAGTAGGTACTCTACCTATAAATCAAATGATTAAAGTTAGATATTCGGCCGTATTCTGAAAATGACGAGATTGTTATTTGGTGATTGTTACTCCAATACGTTTTTTATTTCTATCATTGTGAGGAAAATATTGGATTTTACTTATTACATATTTAAACAAACTGATTTTACCAACTTTTGAAATAATATTTGTACTTATTTTTCTTTAATTTATTTGTATTCATTATAAACTTATATTTCAGACAAAATTCCAGATTGCAATAACTGGTTTGCGTGATAATATAAATACCTGTTGCTTCGACATCAAATAAATAAGTATTTTAAGAACACCTAGACTTTGTAGAGATACGACATTACAATCCATATACCACTTGGTTGTTACCACCTGTACGTATTATAAGAGGAAATAGTGAAATACTACAAATAAATATTTTATTTTGATTTCCTGAACGATGTAATTTGTAATGAAATTATCCTAATGTACATATATATTAATTTCGGATAGAAGAACTACGAGTTTCCTGATGCTGTGTATAACGGGTTGGATAGGTTTGTTAAGGAATCGGTACGCCTACGCCTATTCAAGTCTTAAAGTTTTCAGTTTCATATATTTAACATTCATCTAGATTTTTTAATGGTAAACATATTTATATAATATGATTCTACGAAAAACATTTCAAGATCATTAAAAAAATAGATAGGTACAAAAAACATAATTTCGACCGCCGAGGCTCTGAAAAGTGAAAGCTTGCTTGTCTTGCTGCAAGGAACCGGATATTAGTATATGTTTTTGGAGAATATTAATATATTATATTATAGGTACCTGGAGTTTGCAATAATTGGTATTCTGGTAAATTTGTTCGAGCTGCGCCGAGAGATTTCAGTAAAATATGACTGTTAGACATTTATTTTGATGTCGTGTACATACTTGTCTTTATTCTTCTATTAATTTGTTTAATATATTTATTGAGTTATTTAAATAAACATCGTTTATATATTACGATTGTGATTATTTTTAAATCCCTGCAATAACCTAATTAATATTAAATTTTTCACGTATTATATATATATTCATGGGAAGGAACAGTGTACTATTCTTAAGTTAAAAACAGTCAGATAAATTATTATTTCTCATAATTTTTAATTATTCATTTATTAAAGTAAATAAACTAAACATTAGGGTACAAAAATATGTTAAATTTAATATAAAACTAGTATCTAAAATATAAATTATTTAAATATGTTCATATTAAAATTACTAAATTATTTTAATGCTTTTAAAAATGTTATCATTTGACTAATATGGTCTTCCTTGCTTGGATGGAAAATCTTCCCGCATTATTGAATTACGGACAGGTTAGGCGGAACAATCGCTCTACACGTTTTCTTTTTAAAACAGAATTTAATTTTTAAACTTTTTAAAAATATGTTTTACACGTGGTAAGTTTTGGTGAACCCTCTTCCGGCTGGGCGGTTCTTCCTCCTTACAACACCAACTCATCGAATTTAATACGCCTTGTGGAGTTTTGTTATTCTTTTGTGCGGACTTTCTATAAAAAACAATTCAAACGATAAAATGGGTAAGTATAAAAGTCTTATGGTCACTATTTTATCGGGAAGGGGACAGATGCTAAAAATATTTTTAACACGCGAAATTTTATATAATTCGACTGTCTCAAATGTACGGATAAACACCAAACAACCATTATAAAATGTAGGTACACTCACTTTTCTTCGTAGTGTGAAGGTTTGGACTTCATTATCAAATTCAACCAGTTGTGCTCGTCTTTTGGGCAGCACTTTGACTGATCCATCGGGAAATTCGGGGATGGTCTGGAAAAGCGAAAATTAGAATAATTTTCATTTGAGTTTGTCTTTGTGACGCTAATCGAGAACGGACGTTTTTCCCGAGTATTGTAGCTCCAGCTAGAGCAGTATTTGGGCTTAATTGAACAATAGGTACGTAATGAAATGGTAACCACAACAGCTCTTTCTGAGAGTAAGTATCTATGGTAAAGTTGTGTCCTGATTTCAAGATAAAACAGAATTTATCACGCAAGTAAGTATTAAAATTGTTGTTACACTTAAAAATTTCCGTAATTTCATCATACCTTTTGACGTTTGAGGGGAAAAAATGTAAATCATAGATAAGATTTGGTTGACGGGAATTTTATTTATAGAGAATAAATACCAAAAGACAATAGAAACCTTATGAATACTGAATGTAGGAACTATTTTTATTTTTGTTGCGTATTATTTTTTTCTTGTAAAGTGATAAAGTGACGCATGTGTCAAAATGTGCGGTAAAGTTTTGAAACTTTAATTAATTAATTAACTAACTTAAATTAACTTTAACTTTAATACTTACTTGCGTGGTCAATTCTGTTTTATTTTGATGTCAGGGCACTCGACTATACCATGGATACTTACTCTCGGAAAGATTTATTATGGTTACCGTATTGTTCAATTATGCCAGTATTTGTTCTATGATAATGAACTCCAAGTCAATAGAGGAATATTTTATGGTAAAAAGCTCTTATATAATATATTACTATAACCCATAACATAATATTATATCATTCTATATTTACGTTTGAATAATATATTCCACTCCTACATTTGAACAAATATATATCGACGCTTAAAACTATTGTTGTTACAATATTGGGACGGGGAGTCACACTAAAATGCTCATTCCCCTCTCATAATAATGAATAAACTTACAGAGGAGTGAACTGCACGAGCGAATGAGTTTGTTTGGTGCGAGATATGCGGAATGAGTTATCGTTGGCCAAAACAGTGCAAGGACTGATTGATTTATAACCACTTTCATGAAGAAACATCGAAGAGGTTTCCATCGACTCGCCGTTTTCTGTTTGGATCCCGTTACACACTTCGCTCTGCGGAAACTTCAAACTCGCTGAAAAAAAATTAAAATATTACTTACTGCTGATTCACATGCTAGAGTTAGGAAGTAGTAGGTATAGCATAGTAGAAACTTTGCGTATTGGAGATTTGGCGGTAAAGGTTAATAAGCGTAATTGATTATTCTGCTCTGCGTACAAAATATAACTTCGCGAGTCTCGAGACAAAAGTTTCATCCGCGTGCACGAACTTTTGTATCAAACATAATAATTTCGTTGTCTGTCCGCCTTTCCGTCCGTCTGTCTATCTACCTGTCCCCGTAACTTTGTGTAACGTCCGTAATTTCGTGCGAATTCACGGCTAAAAAAACTAAATTAAACGGCCGGAGATGGGGCTTGAATTCCGGGCCAGCAAACCAGAAGGCGGCAACGATAGCGATGTTGCTTTCGCCGAGCCTGCATTACTCGTCAAAAATACAGTACATATAGGACTTGGCAAAGACGCGAACCATTTCATGTTCCGCCCAATCTCCAGGATTTAGAATAGTACATTTAATTGCCGCAAGGGAAATATAAAAAAAGTTCAAATATTTTGATAAAAGTCGTTATTACTGTTTCATGGGTGTCGGCTATAAATAAGTAAATACTTATACTTTAGGAACCAGCATATAAAAGTACCGTCATTTTTGATGGGTTACAGCTAGTTAAAAGATAATTATGCATTTCATTTTTCACGGGCTTTGTCCAGTTTATAAATAATTTTACAAATAATTTTAATGTGATTATACTATCTTTTTAATAATTAAAAACATCCAAACAAGTTTATTTATAAATTAATAATAATATAATTAACAAGAAAACACTTCGTTTAAACCATTAATTTGTTGAATTATCAACATGTTTCGAGGCCAATGGTTCCTTCATCAGGATACAACGTATACCTACATGAAGGGACCATTGATCCCGAAACATGTTGATAATTCATCAAATTAATGGTTTATACAAAGTGTTTTCTCGTCAATTATATAATAATGTTACCATAAAGTCATTTTGCAGAAGTTGGCAATAATATAATATATTGGTTTACTTTTATACAAGGTTTTTTACTGTGATCCTCCACAATTTTAAGGTTTTAATTATTTTTTGATTTTTCAGTAAAATAATGACAACTATGCATATTGGTGACACTACCAGATTGATGGTATTGGAGGACTCTATCAACAAAATTATAATTTGCCATTTAAATGATCTGTACGATATTTTAAAATAAACATGAAAATACCTGGGTCGATTGGTCCCAATCTTTCGGCGATATGCAGGAGGACATCGGTGGTCCAGAAGTTGGGAATCCGCACAAACAGTTTCCCGGAATCTTCGGGGAGGTGGAAACCGAGACGATGCAGGAGGTGGAGGAACGTCTGATTGTGGATTGCTGTAGATTGTTCATTGTTCCACGGGACGATTGGGATGGACTGATTCACCACTAAAAACATTTGGAATAATTGACTCACTCGTCTATCTACGTGGAATACCGCCACTAAACAATAGGCAAGTAAAGCAAAGCCAGAAAGTGAGATAAAAGCGAAGAAACAAAAATATGAAAATACTTTATTTATTTATGAACCATCTGAAAGATAATAGAGTTATCAAGAATTGTATAGGTAATGCTTATTTGGATTGATTCGATTATAATTTAGATTAAAGTATGTATTTGAGCAACCTAAAAAAACTCATAAAACTCAGTCTTGGCGAATATGCACAATGATGTTTATACTTACAGTTGTTATGGAAGGGAATCGGTTCTATCACGTGGGGCAATTCGTCATGTATACGAATACTTTCTTCTTTAGTCTTATTCCTTAAACAATGTTTAGCGTAACACGCTTCAAGGAGGACTTTTTGTAACCAATCAAGAGCGCTCTTCATATTTTGTTTAATCAAAGACTCTTTCAAGAGATCAATATCGTCGGCGGGAAGAACCTTACCGACGTTGGAACAAGTTGCCGTCTGGCAATCTGGGTCATCCATGTGGTCACTTTTATCGAGCAGTTTTAAATATTCTTCTCGTGGGATAATTTCTTGTTGATATAATTGTTCAATTATCGATTCATCGGACTTAATTATTCCGTCCTCTCTGAAGAGAGACGCGATACTCTCTATTGCTCTCGAGTTATTTTTACTTTGCATGTAGTACCAGTTTAACTTATCAATTTCTTCTCGAGTCCAGCTTCTTCAACGAGATAAAAAAAGGTACTAATTAGTTTTTTTTTCGGGTTGTGTTTTCTGGGGTATCTGTGCCGTGTTTCTATAACCTTTCTGGCCGACGGATCCCATTGCAGGGTCCATCATTAGGTCTGATGTGTTCCTCATGATGGACCCTGCAATGGAGTCCGAAATGTCGGCCAGAAAGGTCGTAATACCCCAGAAAACACAAAGTTGAAGATTCTGAATGGCCGTGAAAACCTAAGAACTTTAGTTTTTTAATCATGTTGTATAAGTTCGTAATACAAAGTTTAAAAAGTAACATTTTATACCTTTGAGTATTATGTTGAGAAATTCTGACAAGGATGGGTTCTGGAAGACTTATTTGTTCGTAAACTGGTTTCTGAATAATCGGTCTAGGAGTTTTGATAAATTGGTTAATTACGAAGTCCACCAAATCTGACCAGTCCTAAAATGATACAATGCTATAATATGTAGGTGCCACGGAAAATAATAATTTATATTTGTAACACAATGAAATAGGAATCTGCCAAATTAACTTGATAAACTTACATCACAAATCTCGAAGTCAGTTTCCCAAATGAGGGAGAAGGTTTTGAGTATGTTCGGCTGGAAGAGGGTTGTGATCTGGTCCAAGTCTCCTCCCACGTGGTGCATCATCGTGAATATGCAGTCGTTCACAAATTCTCCATTGCTCCGGAAGTCCGACAGAAGCAGCCCGTATTGGTGCATCACTTCGACAGTGGCGAATCTGTTGAAAATAGCAAAAAAAAGTTTTTTTTAAACATACGTACATATTTTAATTTTCACATAATTTCCTTGTGTTCGTCTGTGTCGCATGTTGATGTAAAACGAACAAGATCTGCCGTCAATTGTCAATTAAATAAATAACATTCTTTACACTATGGGTGAAATGAAAGCAACATTAAAGTTTGCATTTTTTTTCTTTCAATATTTCCTACCTATCTTCTGTAAAACGTTTTGGTATCATGAAAGTAACTTGTATCGAATGTCCAACGTTTAAAAAATTCAATTTTTACATAATCAATATAAGTTACTGTAATGATAGTTCAACTTTTTTAAAAAAGAAAGTCATAAATAATGAAAAAAAATGCAAAATTTGATTGTGCATATCACCATAACTATTGTTTTGTACCTATAGGTCATGGTTGCTTAAACATTTTCGACTCATTATCAAGGCAGGAATCCACCTGTTAAGTTTTTGCTGCTAGTTATGAGACACCCTGTATGTAACAAAACGCGTTTGAGATATAAATGTCGTTCTATACTAGAGTATGAGTATTGATCTCTACCAAGTGTCATTTTGTTAACATTTAATAAAAGTATACATACTGTTTTATATGGGCTAGCATATTTGTGGGTGGTACTTCGGGCCGCTTCATTCCATTATCCAAGAAGAGTAACAAAATATGATTCGTCACTATCAAGTCCTTGAAAAATAAATGTAATCAAAAAAAAAAATCGAAAACAGAAAATTCGTACTTATTTATACTTTTAGTGAGAAAATTTGTGGGTAAATGGAACAAAATTTTATGGATTGTAAAAGAGGCAGTAAATATGTATAAGTATAAGTAAAAATGTATTATACCTGCAAGTATTGTTTGCTGTGTATATCTGGCTGATAATGTCTGATTAGCAGGACAAGGAGACACCTAAGCTCGTCTGTACAACATAAGCGCACCTGCAACTTAATTAGTTGCGCCTTGTCTTCTTTACTTAGATGGGCAATCTTCCCGTACGTGTCCACTGTCTGAATAAACTCCCTTATGGCTGTCACCACCTAAATTATTAACAATACAATGAATTAAATTTTCACTACTCAAAAATGTGTTTATTGTTTAAAATAAGTTTTAGAAGTTTCAAGAGGCGAAACTATTTTTATGGGCAAAATAGGAGACTTTATAGGGTGGGCAAAAGGCTTACGACCGATATTAGCTGGCTTAAGTGACAGTGCAACGTCTCTGTGAGACTTCTATAATTTATCTTAATTAATGATTATCCTGATTATTATATGATAGTGGACGAAATCCAGTTAATTGAGTTTTTCTTAGCACATACACATATATAAATTTTGTTAAAACTATATTGAAATTGTTTTAAATCAATATATTTAGCGCATTTAAAATTCAGTGGTGGTAAAGCCGGCGGTGCTTTATTATTCACCGCTTCCTTAATGTAAAAAATTCAAAATGATTTAATTTTAAACCTTTATTATTGTTATTTAATATTTTCACCCCTGTTTTTAAGTCAAATTTGTGATTATTTTCTAAGAGGCGGTTTGAAAATTCGGAAAGATTGGTGTTATTAAGACACCTCATATGTTCTTTGATTCTGGTATTGAAATTGCGAGAAGCACCTCTAATAAATAACCAAATAAATTTTCCATACAGCCATTTGCTGAATATAACTTTCACAAAAGTTTGGTAACACCCACTTTATACCCCGCTCCCTCTCACTCTCGTCCCTTGTAGTTTCCCGATCGTCCTGTAGACATGTTAGTGCATGCTTGTCTTCGACAAGATTAACACGCATGTGATAAATGTTGGTTATGGGTTAATGATTATGGTGTATAGTGTTGTGAACATAGTATTGTAGTGTTGGTCCTGACGTAGAGACGGGTACGTTTCGAAACCGGTATACCCAAAATCTGGTAGTGGTTCATACTAATTTAACTAACTCTCTGTTATAATGTCTAACCACAAAGGTAATGCTTTAAATATTAACAAAATTATAATATTGTGACTTAAAAAATGTAAACGAGTAAAATATGTATTGGATAAAGATAATCAAAGAATTATATTTACCAAGTGCATTCTCCTCAAACTGGGTACCAGCTCACTGCTTTTCGTTTTGGACAACAACTGAATTTGCTCACATAAATGCACACCCTCGTACGTGAGATATGAAATAATTTCAAATGACAGAATTTGACTGACATGTTCGTGGTCTAACTCGAGTTGTGCAGCGAACTTTAAGAAGTACGTCACGAGCCAGAAAAAGTGTGAGGTGTCTATCTGAAGGTGAAGATCAAAAAGTAGTTGTTTGTAGAGCGAATGAACCAAAGAGCTATATCCCTTCAGTAAAAAGTCCACGGTGAACTCTTTGAGTACAATCGTGATGTCTTCATCGGTTGCCGTATGGTGGACAAGACCCTTCATATTGATTCTGTAATAAATCAAAAAAAATTGAAGACATGCTTTATGCACTTTTTTTGCATACATTCGTAATCCATTTTTAACATCACCCATGCAGTATCTAAACAAACAAATTTTCGAACGGCATGTTCTTTAACTGTATCTGCGGTTCTCGCTTGTGAGAGACATGAATATTAATTTTAATCGAAATACTGACCAAATCATGTCGAAAATCATTTAAAGTCATCCACTTTACGTAAATGTTGAAAATTTCAAAAGCTTTGGCTAGTCGGGAAGCTGGTGAAATATCGATTCTAGCACAACAAATAATAAACAACAGACAAAGAGAGATAAATAAAAGCATGCCAAAGGAGCACAAATTACATTGTGTACTTGTTAATATTGTAAAATAAAGTATGATACAAAATTATTTTGTAAAATTGTCTTACATATTAGTTTTTCCTCTCTTAACTAATTTCTTTCTTCTTTTATCTTTATTTTCTTGTACGGTAATTTGCGGCCTTTGTTTAGCGCTGTGCCTTTGTTTTGATGTGTGCGGCTTTTGATGGACAGGTTTCTGCTGTGGGGTATCGTCTTCATTGCTGGACGTGGATATGGATTCTTGGTTCTCCATTTGTGTTACGTAACCACAGTCGGAGAATTCTGAAGTTCCAGACAAAGATTCTCTCTTGGATCCATTTGTAAATACCTGGGACGTGTCTGAAGTTCCAGACAAAGATTCTCTCTTGGATCCATTTGTAAATACCTGGGACGTGTCTGAAGTTCCAGACAAAGATTCTCTCTTGGATTCATTTGTAAATACCTGGAATGTGTATTTATACAGGTATTGTATTTTATACTGGTATTAATTAGTCTTAATATATGAATAATTTTGTGAACATATGTCATGCAAAAATAAATAATGATTCGCTTTACAAAGCTAGTTCAAAAACGTTAAAATATAATTATTATTCTTTACCAACGTTTAAAAATGAAACCAAATTAATTAATCAATTAGAAAGACATACAGAAAAATCTAGTCAACGAAAAAATATTTTGATTACTAAAAATTACAACTTCACAAATATGAATATTGTTCTTGAATTTAAGATTAAAAATGAACTTGCCGACTTTCTAAATGAAAAAAAATGGTTTCTATAGTTATTCTAAAATATTGGAGAAATGTTTTTTGTGGTTGGAATAAAGTCGTCTCATTATCTTTAATATTAATTATGATAATAAAATAAGTAATAAAGAACGCGTTAAAGTTAAAATGTCAAATTTTAGAAATTTATTAATTTGAAAAACAAATACAATAAATAATTATCATTTTCCATACGAGTTTTTTTTGGTAAAATAACGAACACGAATTAATTTTTTTTTTTGTTTGTTACAAAAAGGGAGGTACCTAAACATGATGAAGCTTGTATCGAGAGTCGATTCGAAACTCGAGAAAAAGATAGTACAAGGTTGACCGTGGAGCGTGCGGTCATCTATTGTAGTCGTCTATTGTATTTTGACGCATACTGACATTTATCGTCAAATCACTGAGAGCGACATCCGTGAACCATTACGGAAAACATCGAGAACGAGAGTTTCATCCGTTAGTTATTACGGAAAACACCGAGAGCGAGAGTTTCATCCGTGAACCATTACGGAAAACACCGAGAGCGAGAGTTTCATCCGTGAACCATTACGGAAAACACCGAGAGCGAGAGTTTCATCCGTGAACCATTAAGCCTCAGATACACATGCTTATTTAGTGGCACGTGAGCATGCGCAGTATCGACCTTCTCTAGGCCTTGCTTATTAGTGGCATGTGTGTACGCACATTGCTAGTAACGAGCATGCCACTAGCCATACAACCGCCGGTTGATTTATGAGCATGCCACTAGGTGGCATGTGTATCTGTACCTTTACGGGAAACACCGAGAGCGAGAGTTTCATCCGTGAACCATTACGGAAAACACCGAGAGCGAGAGTTTCATCCGTGAACCATTACGGAAAACACCGAGAGCGAGAGTTTCATCCGTGAACCATTACGGAAAACACCGAGAGCGAGAGTTTCATCCGTGAATCATTACGGAAAACACCGAGAGCGAGAGTTTCATCCGTGAACCATTACGGAAAACACCGAGAGCGAGAGTTTCATCCGTGAACCATTACGGAAAACACCGAGAGCGAGAGTTTCATCCGTGAATCATTACGGAAAACACCGAGAGCGAGAGTTTCATCCGTGAACCATTACGGAAAACACCGAGAGCGAGAGTTTCATCCGTGAATCATTACGGAAAAAAAGATTCATTCTGCTCATACCTCATACTCAACATCGCGTTATAAAATAATTCACTTATAATTTTTATAAGTTGGTGAATAGAACAAAATATTGATTTTAGGTAAGTAAGACAAAGTTTTATGCAATTAAAATAATTTGTGCCTACCTTCGTTTCTGAAGAATGGATATGATTTTCATTTTCTGAACTTCTTTGAACATATGTGTGGGATTGGTGCGTCATCGTCTGCTTTAATACACCTGACATGTGCTTTGAATTATGATTTTTTGTCAGATCTGATGAATTTTGGCAATGACTTTCCTTATTGGAACTGGCTGTCCATTTTCCGGAATCTTGACTCGATCCGCCTCCTCCATTATCGGATGAATCAGAAGTTGTGTAAGAAGTGCCTATACCAAATGCAATATATTTAGCATTAATTAAAGATTTAAAATATCACTTTCACTCGATATTAAATATTTTGTATAGAAATATTTGCATGTCGGAAACTTATTAGAATGCGCTAGCTTTTATTTGACAAAACCCTTGAATTATACGAAAACATTTTAAAGTTAAAATTAATATTTCTATACTATCCTTAAATTAGGTATATGGTATACTTAATATGAAATGACATTTTGTATAGCAATAAGATAAATAATAATGAAGAATATAAAAACTCAATCTTTCATCATGCTACCGAATTGTTTAACCGAAAAAACTCTGGTAACCGGATTAACTACCAAAACCTCATAGGTTTGTTACAGCTTAAGCATTGTCGTATAATGTATACGTTGTAAAAATAATGTTTGGCGTACAAAGTAACGGGCGTATAAATTTCCATCCCATTCTATTTCGAACTTAAGAACCAGTTGTTTGATCAGTAGGTAATAGTTAAAAATAAGAAAAAAAGTATAGAATTTTGTGTTTTCCACCAATCAAATAACCTGTTTTTATTAAAATCTATGCTTTTTGCTTAACTATTACCGTTAGCGACGATCAAACAACTGACACTAAACGCTGGCATATATGTTGAAGTTTAGTCATGTTATTGCTTTTTATATAAAAGTAAAATTTAAAAACGTTCGTTAAATGAGTCTGTAAAATTGTATTATCTATCATATCTGTATCTATCATATATTTATGGGAGACATACAAATATTTTTTCTGAATTCTTATGTTACCACGTAATAGGCATGTCTTCCTGTTGGATGACCAAATAAAAATAAAATATAATTTTCCGCCGAACAAATGTTAGCGTAGAAAATTCCGCGTACGGTTTCAAACCTACCTTTTTCGGGTGGGGAGGTGTTGCTCTCATTGTCATCAGAGCTTTCGGACAAGGATGATTCAAACCAAATATTAAGCAGTTTCTGAAGAGTTCCTACGTGCTGATCTTTATAAATTAGAGCAATGAGTTGCACCATGGTAACACTCCACTGCGCCTGTAAACAGAATATATCTACCAATGAAGTACTGGAAAACTTTGAACAATATTTGTAATTTTTTTTAATATCGTAAAATGAATCTTACCCCGTTACTGCTAGTGATGAGGCAGAGAAGAATTTTATCGATACTTTGTGTGAACAGATTCCAAAGGATTTGGTTTTGCGAGGAACCGTGTACTGAGGGATTTGCAACTCCATTTTGATACACCGGAATATGGAGAATATTTCGCAGCAACAATAAGCTGTTGTTGACGTTTTCCACTTGGTCATGTGGAATTTTTACGTCTTTTTCACATATTTGTTTTATATATTTAATCACTGCATTTGTGGCACGACCATCAGTGAATGCTTCTTTACTAGAGAGTAGAAGGTTGTTCAGTTCGTAGATCGTATGGCGGCCAACATTGCTCTTAGATAGGTCGTCTATAGACAAGAGACACTCGACAGGTATTGTTAGGTTGACGAGAATTTTTATGGTAGTTTCAATTATTTTAGGGTTATCCTTAACGTGGATAAGTATTGGTAAAAGGTCTTTTTTGACATTTTGTCCGAATCCAACAGCGCGGCGAAATGTCCTCAGAGTGCGGTCTTCCGTCATCAATTTGCTGAGAATCTCCTGTAGTGTAGCTAAAAATAAATAGTCATACATTTTACTCCATTTCGTCTCTCTTAAAGTATCTAAAAAATAGGTAAATTTTAATCGTTTTTGTTTTACTCATGTAAGTATTTGATATAATTTTGAGTAGCAGTATTTTTTATTTATATATTTTGTATTCAATACTACGCCTAGAACATTTGAATGCACAAAAAATACTACAATTTAAAATATATATGAAATGCATATATTTGATATATATTTAAAATGGTAAATATAATGGAAATATAAAAACAATTAAAAATTGTATATATTTGTGAGTTTGGTTTAATATTTTAATATTTTTAGAAGTTTTTTTACATCGCAGTTAGTGCTTATTCTCATTCTTCGTCTTGATGTGAATTTAATTTGAATTAAATGTACATAACACAATCGACAACACTAGAACGGTTGGTGACATTAAATATTTATATATTCATACATCTACGTTTATTTGTATACAATATTTCAGAACTCGTTTGCAAGACTCGCGTTTTAAAATTAAAAGTAGGTAGCTTTCGTACGGCTTCGCTTAATGTTTTTATGTGGGCAATGATTGTGTCCAACGTTTTGATATGAGCAATGGCAGTCCAACTTTTTAATATGGGGTATGATTGTGCCCAAAGTTTTGATATGGACAACGATTGTGCCCAACGTTTTGATATGAGCAATGACAGTCTAACTTTTTAATATGGGGTATTATTGTGCCCAAAGTTTTGATATGGACAACGATTGTGCCCAAAGTTTTGTTATGGACAACGATTGTGCCCAACGTTTTGATATGAGCAATGACAGTCTAACTTTTTAATATGGGGTATTATTGTGCCCAAAGTTTTGATATGGACAACGATTGTGCCCAAAGTTTTGATATGGACAACGATTGTGCCCAACGTTTTGATATGAGCAATGACAGTCTAACTTTTTAATATGGGGTATTATTGTGCCCAAAGTTTTGATATGGACAACGATTGTGCCCAACGTTTTGATATGAGCAATGACAGTCTAACTTTTTAATATGGGGTATTATTGTGCCCAAAGATTTGATATGGACAACGATTGTGCCCAAAGTTTTGATATGGACAACGATTGTGCCCAACGTTTTGATATGAGCAATGACAGTCTAACTTTTTAATATGGGGTATTATTGTGCCCAAAGTTTTGATATGGACAACGATTGTGCCCAAAGTTTTGATATGGACAACGATTGTGCCCAACGTTTTGATATGAGCAATGACAGTCTAACTTTTTAATATGGGGTATTATTGTGCCCAAAGTTTTGATATGGACAACGATTGTGCCCAAAGTTTTGATATGGACAACGATTGCGCCCAACGTTTTGATATGAGCAATGACAGTCTAACTTTTTAATATGGGGTATTATTGTGCCCAAAGTTTTGATATGGACAACGATTGTGCCCAAAGTTTTGATATGGACAACGATTGTGCCCAACGTTTTGATATGAGCAATGACAGTCTAACTTTTTAATATGGGGTATTATTGTGCCCAAAGATTTGATATGGACAACGATTGTGCCCAAAGTTTTGATATGGACAACGATTGTGCCCAACGTTTTGATATGAGCAATGACAGTCTAACTTTTTAATATGGGGTATTATTGTGCCCAAAGTTTTGATATGGACAACGATTGTGCCCAAAGTTTTGATATGGACAACGATTGCGCCCAACGTTTTGATATGAGCAATGACAGTCTAACTTTTTAATATGGGGTATTATTGTGCCCAAAGTTTTGATATGGACAACGATTGTGCCCAACGTTTTGATATGAGCAATGACAGTCCAACTTTTTAATATGGGGTATGATTGTGCCCAAAGTTTTGATATGGACAACGATTGTGCCCAACGTTTTGATATGAGCAATGATTGTACCAAACATTTGATATGGGCAATGACAGTCCAACTTTTTAATATAATTGTGCCCAAAGTTTTGATACGGTCAATGATTGTGCCCAACATTTGATATGGGCAATGACTGTCCAATGTTTTGATATGGGTAATGATTGTGCCCAACATTTTGGTACGGACATTGATTGTGCACAAAATTTTATTATAGGCAATGATTGTACCCAGCATTTGGCAATGGTTGAAACTAATGAACTGGTCATCGCAGCTGGTCCTTGATGCAAGCGGCCACAGTGTGACCGTATTCACAGTGGGTGGTAATTCGGTGATACGTATTTTAGTGCGAAAGTATAAAGTAAACCACCGATTGTTTAGGAAACATTGTTTGATAATTTCTTTGCTCCGTTTAGTAGAGATGTGTCGTTCATGTGAACGGTTCACTTTACTGAACGAACGAACGGTACAGTTCACTTTAGTGAACTGCCGTTCACTAGTTCAGTAGGTGGAAAATAATTCGTCAATTGAATCGTAAATTCTAAATCCCAAAATCGATGAAATCTTCGGCAGGCATCTTATTATATTTTTTGGGTAGTGACTATTTTGCGGCGGGTGATTAAATTTTTGGAAATTGAAAGCACCCCACCTCTTCTCTAGGCAGCGAAAATTTTTGTTTTCTTTGGGAAGTTGAGGTACATTAAAGTAGGTTTAGAAATTCTATCCCTCGTCAGATTTTATTGTTTGGGAACAACTTCCCATCAACATGTAGGTAAAATGAGAATTAAATGGAAACTGAAAGCACCCCCCCCTCCCCATGGTTTTGAAAATTTGGTGGCGGCTGAAAATTTTCTTGGTAGGTAACAGTTCACTTACAGAAGTTCAAGTAGATAAAAAAAACAATAATTAAAAGACCTACTGAACGATTCAAAGTGAACTTGACTGAATGATCCGGTGAACGACAGTTCAGTTAACTGCACTTAAACTCCCATATATCCCGTATTACAAATGCGAAATTAACTTTGGTTATTCAATTAACATAAATATTATACTTACATAGACAATCGTCATTTATGTGGTAGGTATTGCCTTCGATATATCCCAAGGACACAAAAGTATTGTGAATTTGGGGGCTTGAAAGTACCCAATCCATGTTTATCTGGAAAAAAATTAAAGAATTTACGTTAATAAAATGTGTATTATAGATATTATTTTTTTAAGAAAATGTTAATAAATATCATTTTAATATATCATTGCAGGCACCTAGTAAGACAGTTTCGGAAGATTTTTTAATATTATTTTAAGATATTACCATAAATCATAAAAAAACATTTAGCATTTACGGGGGGGTGTGTCAAATATATATATATATATATATATATAGTATATTAGAATATATATATATATTTTTTTTTTAATTGATTCAGCAACATCGTAGATTGACATCTTTAAAATTATTTTTATGTCAAATATTTATTTGTTTATTAAACACTAGCAGAAAGCAGTAAAGAATGTATAGGGAGCAATTTATTCTGTATCCAACATCCCTTGAGGAAGATCCCGTGAAAATTGTGTGTGCAAATAAATAATATGTCATTACAGATAAAATTATAATTACTATATTTCAATGTCGAGCACTATGTGAAATGCAACAAATCACTTTGTTGGCGTATGTTCGTCGTTTTTATTATGTATTAGAATTATTTTATAATTTAATGAAAGCCGTATGGAAGCACATTTTCATTGTGATGTTTCAATTTTAGAAAATAGTTTGATATTTGAAACAAAATTTTAAAAAAAATGACGGATGTTTTGGAAAGGTATATAAAAAATCAATCGAAAAAATATTTTAACTAAATATTTTACTACCGAGATTACAACATGGAAGCGTTACCTGGCGTGTATTACTGAAAGTTTTTGAGATTGGAAATAATTGGTAGCTTTTATCTGAAAGAATAGACGTCGCAATAAAGAATTTATGTATAAAATCTAAAATCGTCGTAGAATTAACTGTTTTACATGGTGTAATCGCAATAATTTCCCGGCAAGAGAAATTCCCAAATAAATATTTTTTCGACAGACAGGTTTTTCATTTAATTTTCTTTTTATAATTTTTATCACTGCGACGCATCAATTTGATGTATATATAATATGATATCTCTCTTATTACAGACATAGAAAATAGTCATCAAGTCAAATCTCTTAATATGTTGTTGCTGTTGGCTGAGCGATGATGAATATCTGAAGGTGAAAGATGCGAAGCCCAAGATTATGATCAAAAAATGGGCACTTAACCCACTTATAATTTTTAAGGATGCCTCCGATTTGGATGTGGTCGAAGACATTACCCACCTGGGCTCCAATACTGTGAAACGTCCAATCCTAAACCAAAATTATGAAACTTTCATCGAACAGCCGCAGGAAAAAATATTTTTATCTTTTATCGATGTTAGCAGAAAACCTAAGAGTGTTATGAAAAAAAAAGATTATTATGCGCAAAACAATATTGTTCGTTTACTACGATTTTATGAATGTGAAACCCAGAGATTTCGGTGAAGAATGCAGGGCTGTTGGTTAACTTCGAAAGGAAAATCTTGCGGCGTGCGTGTGGATTTGTGAAAGATGGTGGATTGTGGAGAATCTGACAAAATGGCGACGTTTACAGTTAGTACAGGGAGATGTACATAAAAATCCTCTGACGGAGATGTGCGTGACACATCCAATGGATCACGAATCCCAAATGGTAGGGTATTCGATGGAAATCTCGGGAGGAAAATAAGATCGAGAGACCAAGACCTCGCCGGGGAAGACAATGTGAAGGGGGATGTTAAGGATTTGTCGCTGCTGTTGAACATTTGTAAATGGGTAGCAGAAGGGATCTTTCGATTTGAGCTGTATAGCCATTGAAGAAGAACACGTTCATGTTTAAGAAAGAATGCAGACGTCACAGCACAGGAGAATAATATAAATAAAATATAATAACTGAATATATGAGTAGTTAATATTAGTAAATGAAAATGTTTGTACTATTAACTAAATAAAGACATAAAAATGACATGACATGTCCGCGCGAAATCTTTGATCAACATCAAGTGTTTTAATTTCTATTTATCATTGAATTAATCTTAAGAAGACTATTCGCCTGCCTGTCTTCAAAACAGATTCTTCTAGTGAGACAGGCATAGGTAGTCCAACCTGAATTGTAGGTATATCGCTATGAATGAGAATTAACAAGCAAACGAATTAAAAATAAATTAATATTATAAATAATATGAGAGCTACTCTTCAGAATATTAAGAAAATGTTGTCAAAATATCATTGCAATCTAATTGAGGATTAGGACGAGACGTATAGACTAACTAAAATATCATTCTTAGGTAATCTTACTACTTTTAATTTTTCATTGTGTTTTTTTTTAAACAAAAATATTATAATACTTCTATTTCAATTTCAAAGATTGAACTGTCATGTCACAACTTACTCTCACAATGTCACAAACAAAAGTTGCCCTTCCCGTTACATAAAGCCCGCAGAGTAGGTTTACTTCAGTGTATTTTATTTTACTGGCGTATCCTACATTACGCTTTTGAAACTGTCTGAAACCGTGTTTGGTCACGTTGTTGGCGGTAATTTTCCCACTAATATTCCTCGGGATAGCAAGGAAAATACGACTCACGTGGATAGGCCGTTTAGTTCACTCACGGTAACAATTGAGTACACGCTGATTCAACTTTGGCTATTTTATTCTTTTATTTATTTTTTACACAATTACTGAATAAATCGAGATAAGTAAATGATTACCCAAAACGTAAGGCTACCTATGAACTCGTACAAAAAATTCGTTAATCATTATTTTTACTGTATTATAACGAGGAGGCGAACCTACTGAATACTGACAATAATAGAACGGCATCACGCAACGCAGGGTCAGTCTTTACACATGAAACATTACTTTGGAATCGTCTAGAACGCTCTAGAATAAATCTCTCGAAGGAACTCATCTATAAAAGCATCACGCAACGGGGGGTCAGATAATTCATTTCGTGACAAGTGCGACATTTCCGTGGCTTAAACCAGTATGATCAGTGATGTTACAACACGCGATATTAGTAATCGAGATAGAGCAAGCGCAGTGTGACTACCAGTGATACCAGCGGAATAAAGGATGAATACCGGGGCGAGAAGTTTCTACGTGCGAATATTGAACGGAGTTTAGCAGAACTGATCAGAGCAATAGAAACAGCGTTAATTGGTGCGAACAGTACAATAATAACTGTGAAATATTCGGGAGATATTTAGCGACTATAAAAACTAAGAACGGCACTACAATTTAACTAGTGATTTTCTTTGATAACGAATTTTGTATAATATGGAATTGTAAGAATATACGTATTATTGTAAAACTAAGCCGGCTGCGCGCCACTGATGATATCAACATATATCTATTAATAATATTGTGGAATGTTTATTTATAATTAAGATAAACGTGTTATCATAATTATAAATAAGTAATATCTTTCACATTGATTTTACCTCATCCAACTATCGTCGTAATTCATATTTCTTAAGGGTATGCGATGCATTCAATAAACTGATAAGATCATTGGATATTGATCTGTTCGAGTGCAGCTACACAAGATTAAGAAAAATTTTGAGTGCTGAATTTTTTTCTACGTAATAATTATGTCTCTTCTTCTCTTGTTCATTCTTTCTGTATTATTTTCAACATGCCTATGTTTTTCTGCTAATAATTAAGTCTCTTTTTCTTTTGTTTTAATTTTTTATTCTTTCTTTTTATGTAATTCTTAACATGCCTAAGTTCTAAGAAAAATTTTGAGTGCATAATTTTTTTCCTACTTAATAATTAAGTCTCTTTTTCTCTTTGTATTATTTTTTAACATGCCTATGTTTTTCTGCTAATAATTAAGTTTCTTTTTCTTTTGTTTAAATTTTTTATTCTTTCTTTCTATATAATTTTTAATATGCCTTAGTTTAATTCATAAATATTTATCATTGCTAATATATTTCTAAATGTGGAGACCTGTAATTGGCCATCTATATTATATCAATGTTTTCTATGCTTCTTTGTTGTGCTGTTGGTCTTCCATGAACATTAAATAAATAAATAAATAAATATTAATTTAAAAACAAATATAAACTTTGTATAAACAACACTGATTGTTTTGAAACGTGTGTTATTGTGCGTCCGTTCTAATAAATACAGGATGTCTCGTAGCTAGTAACAAAACCTTTGGGGTAGTCTTCTTCATTCAATTTTGAACAGTTTTTTTTTCATAATAGTTTATTTACATAATTTATTTATAAAAAAATATTAACCACAGTTTTTTTACGAAAACGGATTGTGTGATTGGTGGAAAATGCAAAAATCGATTGCTTCAACGACAGATGACTATAAACCAAGTTGATGCAACCAGCCATAGGGATAGAGGTAAGACATGAATTATATCAAAGTTTGCATTTTTTTTCAATATTTCTCCTTGACTATCAAGAAAGTAATATATATGAGTACCTATATTGAATGTTAAAATATATTCGCTTTGATACAAGTCAAAAAATATTATTATTAAAACCTTGCAGAAATAAGAAAAATACATTTTTTGTGACATTTTTGTTATTTCACCCAAAATGTAGAGAATATTTTTTATTCATAATTAAATAAAAAAAGACTCCCCCGAAGTTTTTGCTACTAGATATGAGCACCTGTAAACAATGGTATTGAAACGGTCAACGTTAAAAATAATCAACGAGGTTTCTAAAAAGTTTGTTAATTTTTTTTTTAATAAATAATTATTACCAAGCATTAAGTTAACGCTATAAACATAAAAAATGTCTTCATTTCAATAAAGTTAGGTATGTATTAGAGTGATAAGTGATAAGCGCAGATTGATTAGGTAATACAAAGAGTAGCTCATTGGCCTTGTGGTTATGCCACTCCCCTCGCGATCCAAAGGTCGCGGGTTCGAACCTCACTTCAGACTTTTAGCCATAGAGCAAGTTAGTCCTATTTTCATAGCACAAGCATTTAGCTTAGTTCGAAAATAGTAAGAATATTGATGTGACACGTATTCCGTGTTCGCATCTCTATTTCAAAAAAAATGCCTACGTTTATCTTCTGGTGAACCATGTAAATCAGACACCAATCTTAGTGCAATTCAATGATTTACGACGCATTAAATGTAGGTGAAATTGAAAATATTTTTCAATAAAAATGTGGTGAAAACTAAGTTTATTTTTATTAATTATATTAATATATCATCACAAAATTATTTTACTGTTTTTGAAGAAGTAAAATATTTTTGATGAAATAAGCAGATAATTTATCGATTTTAAAACTTCTACACATATTTCCAATATAAAAATAATTACAACCATTACAAATCAAATTATAACCCCCCGATTTTTATAAAATATCATCCCTATCCTTATTGCTCACTTGTGGGGCATAAAAGCAAAGGGAGCAATATCCAAAAAAGAAATGTTTAGAATACTGTCGCTGAGTATTACTAATTTAAAACGTATTGAATTCTAGATTTTATGTATTTTATTCTTGCAAAATCATGTTGCCTATAAATTTATAGGCTATGTTTCCTATAAAATCTCGAATTGATTACATTATAGATTAGTAATCCTCGACGCATTTTTTTGCATATTGCTGTCTTTTCTTTTATGACCCCATTTAATATGTTAGGTATCTACTTTTTTAATTTAGCTGGTTGAATAGAATTAGGGATTTTCTTGACTATCGAATTTGAAATTTTATTATTTATAAATACGATTTTTCTTTAATAATGCTTAATTATTTATTATTTATTTTGTTGTCTATATATCAATTTTTGATTATTTTAGTGGGTATACGTTGTATCCTGATAAAGTGACCACTATTTCCGAAACATGTTGGTATTTTCAATTAATTAGTGGTGAAAACAAATACTATATTCTTATTAATTATAACAATAATGTCGCACCACTACAAAATCCTTTTATTATATATAATGTGGATTCCCAAATATTTTAGTTTTTTTTAAATAAAAGCTTTTTTGCGTTGCTCTGAAAAGAGTATATATTTTATTAGCAAAAGAACATAATATTTCATATTAAAATTTAAAAATAATAAAAGTACACACCTGAAAAGAGAAACAACATTTAAAGCTATTATTTTATATTAGAAACTTTATCCATTATTAAATGTGTATTATTCACGGGTATATTCTAATTTTCTCAATCGCTCGATTGTCAGTTGTTTGTGAAAGAATTTTCACACAAATTTAAACGTTCCATTTTAACAATTCAAATTAAATGAAGATCAGTAGGTACCTACCGATCTTCATTTACATATATTTGAAGAATTTATCGATGGTTTCAAAATTATTTCGCTCGATATATTGTTGCGATAAGTGCCATTATTGAGAGAATGCGATTGCCGTCGCGCGAGACAGCGCTACAAGTCCGCCCGGCCCACGCAGTGCGCACAGCGAGGGCCGCCCGTCAGAGTCACGAGGCCCGGCACGAGCGCGCCCGCCGGTGTAGTTCCCTGTTCCGCCCGCCGAGTCGGTAAACAAAACACGTGCCGCGCGGAAACGCCCAAATTGTTCGGAAAATTATTGTCCATTCAATATTCATTAACAAAATACACAATGTCTGCCACCGGCGCTGCCGGGCGGCGCAAATAATAATGGGGTAAGTAAAAAAGGAAAAAAACATAATTCTCCACGTAACAGTGTCCGCCACTAACGCTATCAAATAGCGCAAATAGCTGTGAGGTATACGAAGCAAAAGAAAAAAAAACATAATTCTCCACGTAACAATGTCCGCCACTGACGCTAACAAATAGCGCAAATAACTGTGAGGTACAAGAAGCAAAAGAAAAAAACATAATTCTCCATGTAACAGTGTCCGCCACTAACGCTACCGAATAGCGTAAATAACTATGAGGCAATAAATTAATTATTTAATTAAATAAGACAACCTTTCGACCAAAACGAGGGTTAATATTTTGTACCCGATACATTTTATCACACAATATAATTGCCTTACATGTCAAGCATATAAAAAATTATCACGAACGTACAAATTATTGATTAATGATTCGTAACCTGAAAAAAATTAAAAAAAGATTATGCAACGTGAATCATTGTTGATGTCAACAACTCGGTTGTGGTCAGTGACACCGGTGATGACGGTGGTACGCATTACGCTTGCATATTTGACCATGACCTTCTCTATCGGGATAGTTAGAGCTGAAAAATAGTAAATGATGAAACACTAAAACAATGTAAACTTTGATTTATTTCGCACTGTTTTTAAATTTACTCAATTTCGTAATTCGCACTTGACGCAATATTCTACGTGTACCTAGACATCCTAGCTCATTGGTTTGTATCATGCTGATACATCACTTCTCACACGTCGGTAGGTAGATACATTCTTGATTTACTGTCGCTGGAAAACACGCGCTAGCAACACTCTGAGCCGCTGCATGGTTTCGCTTATATGATGCATTAGCCCGCTTTCAACAATAACTCCGACACACAGTAAGCGCGCAGTAGTCGGTTGATCTCTTTTATAGGGAATGTCGCGTCGCGATGGTTCCACAATCTATTGGGTTATTCCAGAGCTTTGTAGAAATTACCAATTTACTTTTAAAGGGTAAAGAGTGCTGTAAGGACCTTGATTACGTACATTTCTTTCTGCTTCTATCATCTCGTGAGAATATTGTGGTCTTCAGTGCATAGCATTAGGCACGCATATTTGACCATGACGTTCCCTATCGGGATAGCCAAAGGTGTAAAACGGTAGATGATATTGTGATCATCGGTGGATATTTTATATGGGTGGAAATACAGATTTGGACCAGATAATGTAGACCTCTTTTCATTTAAGAAAGACAACAGAATTATTATGTGTAAGCTGTGCTTACGAGGCATATTATTTAGCTGTTTGGTGTTTATGCCTATAAACACAAAACACAACGAAACAATGTACCTCGTACGCACGGCTTACACATACTAATTCCGTTGTCTTTCTGAAATGAAAATACCTATACCCATTTTTTAATTAATTTTTTTATTGCTTGCGAATTGCAATTTTAGAACGTACTTTTATGACGCTTAAAACAAATGACACGAATGAACTAGAAAGATATGCAGAATTTTTTTGATATTTTCTAAAAAAGTATTTGGTTAGATTTCTGATTTTACTTATAAGGGCCGGTTGTTTCAAGTTGGATTAAAGTAAGCGTTCGTTTAAAGCATAGATATTTACGAAAACGGATCGTCTGATTGGTGGAGAACGCAAAAATCTATGCTTTAAACGAACGCTTACTTTAATCCAACTTGAAACAACCGGCTCTAAGGCGGATTACCTAGCATCCATCTTATAAAATCAAAGTTCGCTCAGAAGTCCCGCTAGAGATTCATTCTTATTTTAATTTCAAAGCGCTTTGACTCGGAAATTAGTAAAAACACCGAAAACAAAACGTAAGCATTAATTAAAAATATCTACGATCTAGTTTAGAGAAATTAGTCGCAAAGATTAATTCTTATTTATAATTTAAGAAAAAAATCTTACGCAATGAATTGCATGAATACGACGCGATTTTGTACGTGCGACGATTGTCCATTGTAATACAGTCCGCGTAATACAGTCATTGTAATACAGGTGCGGTGGGGGGAGATAATCTGAAAAGCTGCACAACGTGCTCATTCTAATTTGGTACACCGGTGACGACAATATGACGAAGTCACATTTTAATTGGTCTTATTGGATTAGATTTAATATTTTCGAACCGTTTTTTTTTAAATAATTTTATGACGAAATCGTTTGGCACAATTGAAAAATATTGATTTATTTATACAATAAAAAAATAATAATATATACGTTTACCAGTGATTGAGATTTGTAACAAAATGAAAAAAAACGCCAATATTGAAATAATTACATGGTTGAAGATCTACATTAAAAATTTCTATATTACTGTACAATATACAGCGCCACCCATAGTCCACTGGAGGTTCGTTTTCTGGTGAGGTCACGTTACATCTATATGATTTTATCAAGCCTGGGTATTTCCGCTACATTACTTGGGCCTCCATCTAAAATAAGTATTACCAAGTCTCTGAGTTCTGCAAAATGGCGAGTTATAATGCCCACTAGCTGTTCGTACCCGGCGTTACACGGGTTAACTATTAAGTAGAAAATAAATTTGTGGGGGAAAACAAAGGTTCGATTCTAACGGTATAGATTTGCAACGAAAATATATCAGAGGGAGAGGAAAGGAAAAAGGGGAAGGAGAAAATGTCACCTATGTGACCCGCCGGGTCCTATCAAATAAGTTTGAAAATTTTGAGTCCGATCGGTCGAACAGTATAGATTTGCATCGAAAATATACCAGGGGGGGGGAATGGGTAAAAGATTAGGGGGGAAATCTCGCATTTGTTATTCGCCGGGTCCTAAAGAATATTTTTCCAAATTTTGAGTCCGATCGGTCAAACGGTACAGATTTGCATCGAAAATATATCAGGGGGGTGGGAAGGGGTAAAAAAATAGGTGGGGAAATGTCGCTTATGTTACCCGCAAGTCCTAAAGAAGAAGTTTCCATATATTGTGTCCGATCGGTCGACCTGTACAGATTTGCATCGAAAATATATAGAGGGGAAGAGGTAAAATAATAGGGAATCTCGCCTATATTACCCGCCGGGTCCTAAAGCATAAGTACGCAAAATTTGAATCGAATCGGACAAATGGTGTAGATTTGTATAGAGAACAGACTGTCTGTTCTCTATACAAATCCACACTGTTTGTCCAATTCGATTCAAATTTGGCAAAATTATGCTTTGGGACTCGGCGAGTAACATAGGCGAAATTTCCCCTCTGTTATTTTAACCCTTCCCCTTTCCTGATATATTTTCGATGCAAATCTGTACAATTTGACCAATCGGACTCAAAATTTGGAAACTTATTCTTTAGAACACGGCGAGTAACATAGGCTACACTTCCCCTTAATGCAAATCTATACCGTTCGACCGATCGAACTCAAAATTTGGAAACTTATTCTTTAGGACTCGGCAGGTAACAAAGGCTACATTTTCTCCCTCCCCTTTTACCTTTTCTCCTCCCCCTGACATATTTTCGATGCAAATCTATACCGTTCGAATCGAACCTTTGTTTCCTCCCACAAATTTATTTTCAACTTAACCCTTAACCCGTGAAACGCCGGGTACGAACAGCTAGTTGGTAATATTATTGATTTATATGGCGTGTAACTCCGATTTTTTCTAGGGTAAATATCTTCGGTATAGATGAGTGTTCTGATTACAAAAATGAAATCAGATCAAGTTTAAAAAAAATTATTACAGATTTATTTTTAGAAAAAGTTATTAGGTTAAGTTTAGAAAAGGTTCTTAAAAAAAAACTCATTTCCGGACTGCACTACAAAATACCCACATCGTGCCACACACGTAACCTAGAATATATTATACACGTACGTAATCAGGTCGCGTAAATAATAGGCACTGTGTATTTTTCATACTAAGTACTAGAAGTGAGAAATATACCCGTCAATGTAGAATTACATTCACAGTGTTATTTCTGTTAAAATGTTAAATATCTTTGCATATGATACCATATAAAAGAGCCACCCTGGTAATCTGCACGTTATTTATAGCACTCACCAGTGGCGGACCAACATCAAGCTTGAACTGTCACGGGGCACCTTTGATTTTGATCAAAATTGCTCTACTGGGATTAAAAATGTCGAGTGGCTACATGCGTGGCCGGTTAGAAGAAATGCATAAAGTTGGTGAATTATGGAAATATCAGTGTGATTCAAAATATTATAACAAGAGAAAATATGGAATTAATCCAAAAAACGCATGAGAATAATGAATTTTTCTCATTGAATCACAATATAATTAATAATGTTACGATAAAATCATTTTTTCTCGTTTTGAAGAAGTGAATTACAATTAAATATTATTTTTTAAAAAGTCTTATAATTTTTTTTAAACAATATAAACTTGGATAGCTCTGGGGTATTAGGCCGGCGCCACACCGCGCGTATCTTCCGTCGCGTCTTTTCCGTCACGTAAAATCGGCAAAGCAAATGGGTCGACCGATAATCCGCGTGGTGTGAACGCTTACCCAGGATCGTTTTAAGAGCAAATGCTTCCGTATCGGTCCTACTCAATCCTGGTTGACATTCTTTGGTCTCCAGGTTGACATTTTTTTTTCAATTAACATGCGAGACCGCGGTACTCCGCGTCGTATAAACCGTTGCGAGGTGGCGACCCGCAACAAGACCATTCACTCTTCCCGCCGTTGAAAGATGACTTTATTTTCAAAGAAACACAGGTACATAAAAAAATAAACATATACGTATTGTAATGAAATACATAAAAAGAAAAATAAACATGTATACATATTACAAATACATAAAAAATAAGAAAGATCAGCGTAGTGTGTTTGATAAGCGCATATTCTATGAAAAGAAATATAGCGGCGTTCCACAAACGAAGAGGTGCGGAAGATGCGCGTAGTGTGGCGCCCTTAGGAAGCTCGAAGCTTCAGCTTCATTAGTTTCACAGTAGATCTGTCCTTAGCACCCACTAATATACATATATGACGACCTTGTGAGTAGATTATATGTAACGCGCAACAACTAGAAAAATAAATAACCTGTTTTTATCATATAAAAATAATGATTATACAGGGTTATTTGTAAAACATTAATAACCTCGCAGGACTATATTCCTTCCTTGATTATGAGTCGAAAATGTTCAAGCTATTATGACCTAATATCAATAGTTATGGAGATATGCGACATCAAAATTTGCATTTTTTTTTTCAATATTTCTGACTTATTTTTTGTAAAAAGTTGGACTATCATTACAGTAACTCATATCAATTACGAAAAATTCATTCGTTTCAATACAAGTTAAATAAAATGATAAAAACCCCGAAAAAATTCCAATTGGAATGTTTTCCAATTGGAATTCGAAGGTTTTATTTTTTTATTCGACTTGTATTAAAGGGAATGAATTTTTCATATTCGATATAAGTTACTGTAATGATAGTCCAACGTTTTATAGATCCATTATTATTAATATCCAACAACAGAAAATAAGTAAGAAATATTGAAAAAAAATGCAAACTTTGATGTCGCATATCTCCTGAACTATTGATATTAGGTCATAATAGCTTGAACATTTTCGACTCACAATCAAGGCAGGAACATAGCCCTGCGAGGTTATTAATGTTTTACAAATAACCCAGTATAATGTCGGGCTCTAAGCGGGGGATTGTGTGTCTTCGTCTGTGTGAATCTCGGACAGAGCCCGGCGTTTCTGGGGCTTCGCCTCGCGCTTTCTGGGCTCCGCTGACCATTGTGAGCAGCCGTTCAGGACTTCGCCCCGCCTTATGCGTCAGAAGGTCTTGAAAACCCAATCAAATTCAAAATCAAAAAATAGTTTTGTCTGCATATACAGAGTATCACGTAGCCGGGGTTATTTGGAAAACATTCATAACCACGCAGGACTATATTCCTGCCTTGATTATGAGTCAAAAATGTTCAAGCAGCCATGTTAGGTCATGCTTGAACATTTTGTTCTAATATCAATAGTTATGGAGTTATGCAATTTCAACGTTTGCATTTTTTTTTTCAATATTTCTGGCTTATTTTTTACAAAACGTTGAACTATCATTACAGTAACTTATATCGATTACGAAATATTCATTAGTTTCAATACAAGTTAAATAAAATGATAAAAACTCTGCATAAATTCCAATTGGATTTCGAAGTATTTTGTTATTTTATTTGACTTGTATCAAAGGGAAATATTTTTCATATTTGGTATAAGTTACTGTAATGATAGTTCAACGTATTGCAAAAAATAAGTCAGAAATATTGAAAAAAAAAGAAAACTCTGATGTCGCATATCTCCATAATTATTGATATTAGAACACATCTGCTTGAACATTTATGATTCATAATCAAGGCAGCAGTTCTGCGAGGTTATTTATGTTTTCGAAATAACCCCGTATAGTAAAAGCAAAAGTATAGCAAAAACTTCAGGAGAGTCTTCTTCATTCAATTTTGAATAGAAAATTTTATTTACCCTTTGGGTGAAATGTCGACAGTACGGAGATAAGCGAAACAATGATTGAAATTTTTTCTATTTTTTGACTATTTTTCTGTAAAACTTTCGACTATCACATCAGCAACTTATAAGGAATTTATAATAATCATAATAAATTTATTCCCCTTTAATACAAGTCAAATAAAATGATAATGATGAATCTAAAAAATATATTTATCTTAAGAGGAGCTCTTCAGTTTTGCATTGCGGGGAGCGTCATTATTTATTGTCACGCCACTGACCACGTACCAAATATAACTGCGTTACGAAAAGACAAGGATTCATATAATAATTATGGGAAATCGACCCAATGAATAATCGGGTCAATGGCGAGAATGAAGTCACGTTGTTTTAACGTTGCGATCATTTGTTCGTCTGGTAATAAATAATAATTTCATGTTTAGAAAAACATCACTTTCGTATGTATATTATATTTTCTGAAAGTAAAAGACGACATCTTAAATTGTAGGAATTCGATATCTTAAATTGCAGGAATTCGATATCTTAAATTGCAGGAATTCGATATCTTAAATTGCAGGAATTCGATATCTTAAATTGCAGCTGCTCGCAAAGCCTACCTAGCAGAAAGCAATCGGCGAATGCAGATTTCCGCTAGTGCTCAATTCACAAATAAAGTTATGAGAGTACTAGCTGGTCGTACCCGGTTAAGGATTATATAAAAAATAAGTTTGTGAGGGAAAACAAAGGGTCCGCTGTTCTCTAAAAAACAATGTTTCCATCTAATGTTAACATAAGTTATTGTAACATAACTGTAATACTTAGATATATGGTATCGCAGACTTTTTTGTAGATATTAATGTCCTCTATAAAACTGTAGTACATTACTTTGCTCTATCGGCAATAATTTCCGCAGCGTACGCAATATAAGTTTTTTTTTCGTAATTTTTTCACACGTTGGGTTACATTATCGAAGTTTTCATACGGATCCCTAGCATTTTTGAAAATATTCTATAGCCTATGTTCATCGGGGATAATGTAGGATTCTGAATGTGAAAGAATTTTTCAAATCGGTTCAGTAGTTTCGGAGCCTATTCAATTCAAACACACAGTCAAATCTTTCCTCTTTATAATACTAGTATAGATTACAGCGGATTCTGTTTTCACACGGTGGACACTTTCCACAGAATACGGTGTATAAAATGCCGCGTAAAGATACAGTAAAATGAAAATAAATAGGATATAGGTTTCATGGTATAGAAATAAATCCAGTATGTCAAAAATTGAAAACCATTATTGTTTATTACCTACGTCAACGTTTGATGCTAAAAAATTCGTACTTTTATTCAATCTCACTATCAGACAATAAATGCACGCATTTACGCACGTTCGGTACAAAATCATTTTCATTATTTGAGAAATCCGGGGTGGTGTATTATTTCGTACAAAATTTACATTTTCTCTCATTTTCAACAAAAATTCAGTTATTGATCGCTGTGATTGTTCTTTCGCGAATTCTTTGTACGACTCCTGCGGCTACAGCGGTCGAGCCGAGCGGCCAAATCTCGTTGAAACTACGCCGCTCGCTCCGAGTTTTTTGCCAATTTCAGGCCTAAAAGGATTGAATTCGCTATTATTGGACATACTTCTTTCTCGTCATTACTTCTGTTAGAACTAACGTAGTAAAACAACCTCGATTTCGAAAACGAACCTTTCTGTTTCCTATTTTTTGCACCGTGTTGTATAAAAATCGTGTAAAAAAAACCGTGTAAAAATAGAATTCGGTTGTAATTTTCAGGTGTCTGGAGAGTTGTGTGAGGACTATGTGAGGACGATACTTTTCCTTCGATAATGCGAAACGAATGACACTCGCTTCTTGCTAATTCTTTAGAGAGTTTAGATTTTAAGTGTACATGCATGGAACAACATTAAAATAAAAAATTAAAGTTTGAACATACCTCGAATGATCCTATTTAATGTACGAACATTGACTGTAGTGTGTCAAGCCACTACACTGATTTAATTTAAAGGTTAATATTGTTGTTTGTTATCAAGATATCTGACAACAGGTGTCACTTGAAAGAATTTTCGAAACAACTTTATCCGACGACGTTCGGCGATTTAATGCTCCAGATCTGTCGGGCAGCGGCGTAGTAGTTCCGGGCTCCTCTGCCGGGCAGGTCGCGGGTCGGCCGTGCGCAGGCGCCGCGAGGAGGAAGCACGCGACCCGCAACGTGACGGCGCGGCGACACACGCCTCGGGCGCACAGAAACCGAAATTAATATAATGTGTTATGAATGTGCATTCAATCGGTTGATCAATTGTATCGGCCACCGGAGTAGGTACCTACTCCACGTGATTGTTTCGTAAGATTGTACAAATACAAAGCGAACTCGTGAATGAACCCGTGAGGCGGTAAGATAATGGTTGTAAAATGTAATAAGCATGTAAAATACAATGCGAGGCAATAATTGCATCGACATTTAACTCTTTAATATATTGGTCTTACCGCGCCAAAAAAATGCTTTAAATTATATACTTACACTATATCCTCCGACCAAAACACTCACTACATCTAATCTTCTCTTTCTCCACCTCCACTCTGACTCTTACCTCTTCATCCTTTCCCTCTCATTCCTATCACCGTGTTACCTACTATCAAAACTCATTAACTGTTTCTAATTTCTTAATCTATTGCCATTATTTTAGTTAAACATTGTTTGATGATTATAATAAAATATATTCTCTTAGCTTTAAAATTGCATTTATGGCCAATAAGAATCTGTCAAAGAAAGCAAGACCAGCGGTACATAATGGCGTTCTAGTGCCAGCCCTGATGTATGGAAGTAAAGCCTGGAATTGGCAACGGAGGAACTAAAGTAGACTGAATGCGGTCACTAAGACGCTTGTGTGGAAAATCTTTCGTCGATAGAGTGAGGAATGAACAAATTAGAAGTGAATGTAATGCTGGCTGTAGTGTGGTAGATAGAATAAAAAAAGGAGTTATGAGATGGTTTGGTCATCTGGAACGTATGAACGAGGAAATGATGGCTAAGAAAATGTATGAGGCGAGTGTTGAAGGCAACACGAATAGAGGGCATCCGCGAAAGACCAGGCACGATCAGATACTACAAGTGTTTGAGGATGGCCCTGTTAAAACCCTCAACAACCGCAGAACTTGTATGAGAAGATGTATGAATGTGGCCGAATCAAAAGCGGTGTGCCAGGATAGAAAAGTGTGGCGTTCAATCCTCTCTGCCTACCCCTGCGGGGAAATGGCGTGATGGCTAGTTAGTTAGCTTTCAAATATTCTCTCATCCAACATAGTAGGTACTTAATTTACTCCGCCTTAAACATTTGCGAATCTCTGTAATTGGTTTATGTAATGTACCTATACTGTGCTCTAACATTTTAATGATTGAAACTGTTAAGATTCCTTAATTAAATAATAAAAACAAAAAACTGAAATTGAAATGGTACCAATATTTACATACTAAGGCTTCCTGATAACAGACAACAACAAAAATACTACAGAGGAGATCCAGAAGCGCATAGTGAGCGCAAATCGCTGTTTTTTCCACCTACAAAAGCAGATAAAATCCAGACTGCTGTCCAGAAACACTATGATATAAGTGTACAAAACGCTTATTGGACCAGTGCTCACCAAGCAGCTGAGAAGTGGGTACTAACTAAGAGGAATGAGCGAGCACTGGAGGTTTTTGAAAGGAAAATTTTGAGGCGTAAAATTGGACTGGTTCTAAAAATGGACTTTGGAGCAGACGTTACAACAATGAGCTCTATACTCTGTTTAAGGAGCTAAATGTCACAAAATTTAAAAAACTGGGAAGACTTCGGTGGCTGGGTCATGTGCAGAGAATGGCTGAGCATCAAGCACCAAAGTCCCCGCTGAACTCGAGACAATAGGGCGAAGGGGCTTAGGAAGGCCACATTAAGATGGAGTGACAACGTCCTCAAAGACAAATCTGCTTTGGGGCTCCTGAACTGGAGAGAGCTGGCACAAAACCGAGACGAGCGGAGGAAGACTCTTGAGGAGGCCAAGACCTACCTACCAGGGGTTGTAGAGTCAAGAGCAGTGGTGGGCAAACTTTCTTCATGGGGGGCCAAAAAGTTTTAAGAAATTTCAGAGGAGGGCTAAGAGTATAGCCAAAATGCATTTTGTTTTAAAATCTATATTTTAATTATAAAACTTTACACACAAACGCTAATATAAGTTACAGATTACAATTATTTAATTTTTATTCGAAGGCCCTGCTATGGTAGGTGTGTGAGACATATGAGATTGTTTTTGATTGGCCATAATGTCTTCAAATGCAGGTTTGAGCTGCGACGAAGTAACCTTTAGCAGCGAGAAAAGGTGCTCATCAGTTAATCTATTTCTGCCTGAGTTTTTCCGCAATTTCATGGTCGAAAAAGTCTGTTCGCAGACATACGACGACCCAAACATCGCTATTACTTTCTGGGCGTGATCAATTATCTTTGGATATTCAGTTTTCGGCAGTGTTCTATACAAATCTATTTTTTCGTAAATTAAGAACAATTGTTTTAATTGGGGGCTGCACTGCATTTCAACAATTTCTACCTGCAATTCTGCAGGGACGTTCTCCGGGTCTACATTAAACGGCATTTAAAAAATATCAAGCGATGACTGAATATTCTTAAAGTCTAGAAATGGCTTCTTTTTCAAATTCAAATAATTTACTCTATACAGCTGGATATAATAGCCCGAGATAATTATATTTTGACGCCGACGATCCTTCGAAATGAATAGTGTATAATAGGTATACTTATAATTTCGAAAGATCGTCGGCGGGCCGGAGCTGGCCCGCGGGCCGTACTTTGCCTATCACTGGTCAAGAGTGAGGACGATGATGCAAAATATAATATACTAGTTATATCCCGTTAAAAATGACGAACTTTTTATTTTTAAATTACCACTTTACATTAAGTATTTACAAGTTCAAGCGACCATGACCAATATCAATAGTTATGGAGTTATGTAATATCAAAGTTTACGTTTTTACAAAATAACGTTGTGCAGTCATTACAGTAACTTATACCGATTACGAAAAATTCATTCATTTTAATACAAGTTAAATAAAATAATAAAAACCCTGTAAAAAATCCAATTGGAATTGGAGGGTTTTACTAACTTTTTAATTTTTATTTATTTATTAATATTTAAGTTTACATATATGATACACAAATTTGTATTTTATGAAAGAGAATGTATGTTTCATAATTGATTTAAGTTACTATAATGATAGTCCACCGTTTTACAATAATAAGTCAGAAATATTGAGAAAAAAATGCAAATTTTGATGTTGCATATCTCCATAACTATTGCTATGGTCATGGTTGATATGGTAATGATTGCTTGAACATTTTCGACTCATAATCAAGGCAGGAATACACCTGTAAAGTATTACGGACTAGCTCTGTTACATCCTGTATAACTAATAATTATTAAATACCTACTTAATGTAAAGTTGAAATTCAAAAATAAAAAGTCCGTCATTGTTGACGGGATATAGCTAGTACATTGCCTATATTTCACATCATCATCATCATCAATCACTCTTGACTCTACAATCCCTGGTGGGTATTGGCCTCCTCAAGAGTCTTTCTCCATTCATCTTATTATGGACTAGCTCTGTTACACCCTGTATATTAATTAATCAAAACAAAAAAGTGTACTGAGAAATTAATCTAAAATGTTAACATTTATGTGTGTATTTAAAATCATATTAATTTTGAAAACGGAATGAGATCAGCTATTGGTTTCTAGTTAAGGCGGTACATTCACTGCAAATGCATATTTCAGCGTTTTTTTACGAAAATCTGGGTTTTTATTATTCATTTATATCAGAATGTATATGATAGATTGCAATTTTTTAGGGCGATAACTTAGATAGAACCTTTGTTCTTATATAAAAGTAATAAACTGAACATTATTTATAATAATTAAGAAAAATATAGGCATTAATCCACAGGCCGCGGCAAAAAATGGTTTTTAATGTTCCCGGGCAAAGTGTGATTCGTTTAAAATTTGTATGTAAGCATAATTTGTTTTTTCATACATATAAAGTTTACTTAATTATCTAGAATCTGTACGTAGGAAATTAAGAAATATTCAATATTAAAAAAGATATCATTTTTCAAACATGCTTAAATATTTACGATTTTTGGTCATTTTCAAATGTTGTTTATTCATATAAAAAGATGATTTTAAACGATATATTGTATCTATATTCGCACTTTGAGTCTTCATTCACTATTAAAAATCTATATTTTTATATAAAAAACACGTTAATTAATATTTAAAAATAAAAATTCTATAGTATGAAATGTGTCAAAAAATTACGCAGTTTGCAGATCACAATCCGCGCGCCAGCCGGGAGAGGCGGACGCGCTCATGTAGTCCAATCATTTTTTCATTAAAAAATCACTTTAAAACATGTTTTTATGCCAAATTTGACTTTAGTTCAAAATAATATCATATTATATATTAGAAAGCAATCTATTCATCGCAGATAATAATGTTTTTTTTAACTAGTTTTGTATTAAATTGCATTTCTACTCATAACCT
>JADDOH010003810.1:0-36220 GCA_016648135.1 Agrypnia vestita
ATATATATATATATATATATATATATAGTTAGTTCTAACTACTTTGGGGGTAACCCGCGTCAAATTCTGGTCGTCAGGACCAGTCGTCTGCCGACGTTTCGAACAGATCTCACTGCTCATCTTTAGGGCGCCTTGTCGTACAAAAAGCGTACAACCGTTTGGGTTTGGTAAATATACGGATCACTAGAAGTCGAGCAAAACTCATTAACAGCGTCGCTGGAGAAACCCACTCCTCCACAAACACCTGACGCAGAATTTCTCAAACTTTCACTTGACGGTGAGCTCCGGATCTTTGACGCGGGTCATATATATATATATTATTAGTTCAAAATTTAGCAAAAGCAAATTGTGATGAACTAACGCTCGTTTTTCTGCATTTCAAGACAATGAGCAATTACGTTTGTTTTCAATATCTTGACCGCGTTCAGAAAATAGTCTTTCACTTTATACGATACTAGGAGATGAATGATAAATACGGGCAAACATTATCAAATTTGGGTACTGTTGAATTAGCTGACCACCCTATAATTATGGTCGCGACTACGCTGCCCCACTAAGCTAAAAAGCAATATCTCTATTAAACAAATTACTGAGTAAATTAAGGAAATGTGAATGAAGCAATTTCTATCATTCAAAAGTATATTAATTTATCTTTTCGTTTAGTCAATAGATATTGAATTAATACAGATAAAAAAAGGTTATTTTACAATTATTTGAAGTATTTTTATATAGTTTAAACCTTAAAACTGCTAATAAGTTACATGTTAATACCCCAGACGGATATACTGCACATTAAAAATGCTTATATTTTAATATTTTAATGGAAATACGGCAAACAAGCTTATTAGAAAGGTAAAATATGATCTCAAGTATCCAAAACCACAAAAAAAAAACAATTTTCAAAAAGTATTGATTTACTCAACAAACAGGCAACTCAGTGTGAAAAAAATTAACAACTTCTACAGAGTAAGAACAACAGAGAAGACAGTACCACGACTCTTCAATAAAATACCGGAGCATGTCAAGAATATCACCCAACCTACAAGGAGAGGATGGGAAATAAGGAAATTCCTACTAAATAACTTGATTCTGGAAATTTAGACAAATCACATGTTGTTGGCCAATCTAACTAATTATACCCATAACAAATATGCAATGTACTTATGCAAGAAAATAGTAAAGAAACGTTCCGACAAGCTATACAAAGCTTGGCACGATCTATAACAATACAAAATATGTATAAATTTAATAAAAAAAATAAAAAAATACCTTTTAGCTAAGTGGGGCAGTACGGTCGTTTAGAACTGTCTTCAAATAATAGTCAATCTCGCATGCAATTGTGCTCTTTTCTTGATCCTGACACTGACTATTATTTTTATTTACCATTTAGTTGAAACAATCAGAAAAATCAATCTTTGTGTATGACACTTTATTCAGTCTCGTCACCTCTGTTTTTTTTAGCTGGCATAAGAAATGGCAATGAACTTCCAATGTTAGAAGATTCACAGTAAGAAATTTTTTTATCATCAGGATTTTCTGTTAGACTCTTTCAGCTTCAACAGTCTCCGAATAGAATAGTTTGTCTTGATCTTTGAGTGTAGGAAGGTTGCAATCAGGTAGTTTTGATCTTAAGAGGCCGAAATTTTTTCTAATTCAGCTTTCAGCGAGGTTCTGGTGAGTCAATGCTTACGTATGATTCACTCACTTATCACTCACGACGACATTTTGTTGGGATCTAAACATGTCGTGGCTATGGGCCAGATATCCAGCAGAAGAGTTCGACAAATAATCGATATCTGGCCAAACCACTATCCGCTTCATCTCCAGTCAACATTGTCATTCGAATAAGTTTTATGAAGATCCTCATTTCTCCAGGTTTTAATGGATTGCATTTATTATACGTAAATTTAAAATCGATGAATAAGTTGTTCAACTCCATATTACACTTGAGGATTTCTTTAAATATTTGGTGCAAGGTATGTACTTGATTAGTTGTTGATCATCCACATAGTGCATGGTGCCACATGCACCATGTGGATGATCAACCACATGGTGCAAGTATATGTACTTGATTAATTGTTGATCATCCAGGACAAAAGCCACTTTTTTACTGGCCAATACTTTTCACAATATTTACTAAAATGCTAGAGACGACTTTTTCTATAATTTCATCCAAACATTAAGTTTAGAAGTCCGTCGCAGCAGTATATTGTGCATTTCGTATACAATCTGAACATTTAAATAAAATAAAAATGCAGTTATACATTAAACATTGACAATTTTGGTTTATTTTATAATGCAATCTATGAAGTATATTTTGTGCATTTTTATTCATTCTTACAAATAATGTAGATACACTCGATTTGCATTGTATAAAAATCCTCTGTCTTACACCTAGGGTTGTATCTCTAGAGCAATGTGATTAACATGTAAACATTTTATTTTATTTATGATTTTTTTTTAAAATATAATGTTTTTGTGTTAGCCAACATTACACGCATGGCAGTTGTGGTTTTTATTTATAAGACCATGAAAAGGCAATAAATAATCAAAGATAAATGGAAGTGTCTTTGTTGATATAAAGCTATGGAGATTTTTACTTTAACCATGATAAACAAATGGAAGCGTCTTTGTTTATACAAAGCTATGGAGATTTTTACTTTACAACCACAATAGTGGTGAAAGTTGAAGCAGAAGTATTTTGAATTCTCGGTGGTATGAACATTCACCCCAACTCCTTACAGTACGAAAAATACTTTTGAAGTACTGGGAATTTGATGTTGACATATATCAACTGTTCATAGACTTTAAGCAGGTCCATGATAGCATCGACAGAGAGAAACTGTACGATATACTACTGTTCAAGATACCGACAATAATCACTAAAAAAAGTGACAACGAGCAACATGAAATGCAGAGTTAGGATTGGAGGAAAGCTCACAGATGAATTCATAGTGTCCTAGAGTCTCAAAACAGGGGGATGGATTAGCTCCTATTTGAAAGAATTAGACATTAAAGCTGCCAAGCTCTCTGTATCGCTAGACTGAGTTGGCTGAAATGGGCAGGGCATGAGCAGAGAATAGCGTCATCGCTGATACCCAGGAAGATCCTTGAAGGACTTCCGGGGGGAAGAAGAAGAGTCGGCAGACCTGGGCTGCGATGGGAAGAAGAGGAAAACCATCAAAGAAGAGATTAGAAGGAATACCAAAGCAGACCAAATACTGAGGGTTTTAGACTGGAGGACTGCAGCAGGCGACAGAAGTTGGAGGCGAGGACAGATGGAGGCCAAGGCTTGAAATGAGCTTAGAGTCGTTGAAGAGGAAGAATCGTCTTACCATATACTGAATGCAAGACAGAATACCTAAAGTGATTTAAAAAAAGTTAAATACAATAATGCATCTGGCATAAATACAATAATTTTTTGTCGTTAAAAATTATACTTTATTATTTGAGAGTTTGTATTCTGCTGTTGGAAAATTTATTTGTAAATATGTACTTAATTTTGTCTTTGATTGAATATTTTAATACCTTTGAACACTTTTTATTTATTATGAAGTATTTTAGTGTAATAAGACTACATTAGCGTTTGATAAAGTATTAATGCGGAATACGTTACGTAAATTTGTACTTGGACCTAATTGAGAACCATCAGGATTGATGTTCATGCACTAAAAGCTTTCCAAAGAAAGAACTTTGTTTCTGCTTTCTCTTATGATGTTTCAGAAATGTAATGTTGTCTGATCATTCCAGATAATGCTATCATAGCTTGTTTGGGCTTTGTTGGATTGGTACTTTTCTGCAAAGTTTTTGACATCCACCCATTTAGCAAATATGTATGTATTTGCTTGGTTAATGAAGTAGGGGCTTCCTCTACCTCCTCCTATTCTGAGCCTGAAGAGTGTATCTATCTTAGTCTTGTGCTCTTTCTTTCCAAGTTTCTGCAGCGTGGTATTGTCAACAGACATAATTACGCTTGGCAGATATATTCCTCTCAAAAAACTGAATTCTGCCGAATGAGAATGTAAGCGGGTTTCATTCCTATTCCAAACAAAGATCTTACACTAAACAAAAATTTATACAGTTTGTACAGTGACTGGTGTCGGAGCCTTAAATAGCATAAAATATGATCAATTTCATTGACAAAACACCCCACATAAGTCATTTTTCTCCATCCATAATGAAATGGAAATGGAGTGTCAATTTACTAATATGTATCTACCCATGTAGAGCTATGATTTTTATGTTTGGTTTTAGCAAATACCTTGTACTATCTAAAAGAATTTAAAAAAAACTATGTCAAAGATATTCTAGAAGAAATCTTAGTGCATAGAAAGAGAAAAAAAAACATAAAATTCAGTGATATGAAAAAGTCCATAAATTATATAAATAATTTACATAATTTATATAACATAAATAAATTACATAAAAGAGGATACAGGGAAGAAATGTGCATCGTCACTCAATTGTCAAATAATAAAGTAACTTCTTTACAAAATTTGCTGTTGCTGGGTAAAAAACCATGCTGACACGTAAAATGTCAGTCAGAGAAAAATTACAGAAAAATGTCAAAAATTACAGAAATTGACAGGTAAAATGTATACATGACGTGCAATTTTCAATATATTTCCTGTACAATTTATATTCCATATTTTGTCTTTTCCGGTGACGAGATTTCCATTGTTGATATACAATTTATATGTTACAGACAAAGTGTTTGATTTCAATAATGTATAAAAAAACTAGTATATATATACACTAACTACGAGTTAATGTATACATTAACAAAATTCACACTTTGTCTGTAATATATACAATGAGTTGAATGATGATTACTATAAATCGTTTTATCAATTACTACAACATCTAATAAAACTGTAAAAGATATACATACAGTATTAAAAATTACTTACTCAATTCTAAAATATTCACGAGTAACTACTGGATAACACTTGAAGGAATTGTTCAGTATAATGAATGGCACTTCTACTTATTGTTGAACTTCCAGTCTTGCCGGCACATGGGACACTGCTGGTGCACAGGTTGCGAATGGAGCCATTTGACGATACAGTGCATGTGGAAACAGTGTGAACAGGCGCCCCATACGAGAGGACAGTCGTCCCCAGGAAGCTTGCAGTCGGGACAGCAACCGTCAAAGGGCATACGGCAGATGCCGCAGTTGTCGTCGTTGGCAATCCAGCGCCAGGTTGCCACTCCTGTCCAGCCTAGCGGCAAGAAAAAGGTTAATAGTAAGTAATAAAGTAATATATACGTAACATATGAAGGCGTCATGGGAAGAAGGAGAAATATCAACCTGACAAAAATTTCCAGTACACCTACTTGCCTATTAGCAAGTCACTTTTTAATATTATTGAAAGAATCAAGGGAAGAAGGAGAAATGTCAAACTGACAAAATTTAAGATTGCAAGATTGACATTGACATTACTGATGGAATCGACGTTACCTTTGTAGAGATTATTAATGATTATAAACATTCATTTTAATGAACACCACTTTTTAATATTTATTTGGAGGTTGCTTTACTTAAATAAAAAGAGGTGAAAACATTATGTTTTAAATATCTTTTAAAGAGTATTTTAGTAAAGACTGGACTAACACCAAAATAGAACAGACAAGAATGGGAATGTCATGTGACATTCCCCATTCTATTAATATCAAAAGTGGTAGTGCAAGTGCAAATAAATTTTTATTTTAAATCATTTATTCATCATTGTTTCACTTATTATAAATTTTGATAACATATATTTATCAGGGCTTATTTTAAAAATATGCTACAGCAGAAAGTCCCAGAAGGTATGCTTGATTCCCCCTTGATATTCCATTTTAGGCAGTAGAGGAAAACATTAAAGTCAAATATCTCGTGACATGGCTCTATAAGTTTTTGCTTACGATTCTATGTAAAATTTGCCACCAGATGGGATGAAAAAACTTTATTTCGTAAATGTGACATTTTGCCTTCTTCCCTTAATACGTATTACTTGATTAAGCACCAGAATAAAATAAAAAATAAAATAGCAAAACGAGGTTTACTTTTGATCTTTTAATTATTTGCCATTTAAATCAATTAACTTTTTAACATTTGCATACCATTGAAATTTTGGTTAAAAACAAACGTCTTCTGAAAAGAAGAAATTTTTATTAGATTAGTTAAATTGATATGACAAAAAATAGCATGAATATTTGTGCATTAACCACCGTTACTAAAAGCTGGAAGGTCTGCTAAAATACTAAACAGATGTCTAATTTAGCCACGAAAATATGACAGCAGAAAATATGAGGACTGATGAACATTATTCTCTGTTAAAAGCTGTTTAGAAATACAAGAGTTGCTTTTTATTTAGTTGCTAGAAGAATAGACCTGTCAGTGATAAGATTTTGTGTTGATGGAACCGTTTAAGTACCTATTGAAAACAACACAATGAGTTTTATCTAAGACAAAGAAACCTATGACAATATCAGATAGATAATTAATTATATACAAAAACATTAAATACTGTAGGACTAAAATGATTTTATAATTGTGCGTATAAAAAAATTACCCAATCTTTAGAGAATCATAAGCATTGGACATATTTTATACAAAGAGACGGGCCGTAAAACAATTATAACAAGAAACTTACGATAGACGAAAATAATAAATTCATTAAGGGACTAAAGTTTCCGAAAATAATATTTTAAGATTATAAAAAAATATATCTATATTTATATATAAATAAATCGAATACGTCTGTAAAAATAGATTGAAAGAAATATTGCGTGATTTTTATCTACAAAAATAGTATAAAATTATTCACTCACTTTTAATTTTCACTTTCATATTGAGCGAGACAAAAAAACAAAAGCAGTGATTTTTTTAAGGACAACATCGATTTTATTTTGTAAACAATATGTGGCGAAATGATTTTGAAAATACAAACGAATAAACTTCAATTAAAATCATAGAAATGAGAAATATAATTAAAAATGATCACTGTGTTTTTCTATGGCAGCAACTGTCATACGTAATAAACAATAATGTTTTATTCTCAGCAATAAGTAGGTACCAAAAATACATTAGGTCAAAATTCGGTCAATGTTTATTTATTAAGTAATTATATATATGTACGTAAAAATAAGTAATTTATATAAAAAGTCTTCTTACTGATATGCACGCGACCAATGTGTAATGTTCATATACATTATTCTTCGAATTTTCTCGGATTTTGTTTTGAATAAGCGGTTGGCAGGGGCTATAAATGTACAAAAATATGTGATATAGTAAATTTCATTTAAGAAAGACGATCGAATTAGTATGTGTATACGAGCAGCGAGCGGCAGAACGTCAGAACGTCAATGCGCCATAATAGTGAATGGCACATTAATGGAGTGACCCAGGTACGCACATTGTTTACGGGTATAAACACCAACACAACGAAACAATGTGCCTCGTACGCACGGCTTATACATACTAATTCGATTGTCTTTCTTAAATGAAAAGAGGTCTACTTTCTCAAAGGGTAAATTGGGGAAAACCACCCATCTGGCTCCAGCCGGTCGGGTCTTCGACCAATACGTTATGCCAATTTGAATTTGAAAATTTGAGTGTTTGAGATTTGTTAATATTGGAATATAAAATGTAAATAATTTTTGTAATAAAACAAAAGACAAAATAACTGTAAATTTATGGCGAAACGTCATAGGCGGGAGTCATGGGTCAAGTAAATAAGATACACCCATATGGAGTGCTAACTGTTAACTGTGTGTAACAAAATGTCAGGTTATTAAAATGGGACAGCTGCTTATGGGGATATTCCTTTCTCTTTCTAGAGAATTTTTCACATATATTTGAAGGGAAGAAAATCAAAGAAAACAAAAACAATTACTTTCTTAAAAAATATTAATACTTAATATTTGGCAATATCTTTATTGATCTAGGTAGTATATAAAAATTCTAAAAAAATTCGTACGTGTCTCATGTACGCGCGGTAGAAATAATACTTAAAAACTAAAATAATTTAACGCATAAAAACAAATTTTTCATTTTAAATTCTTAATATGCAAGAAAAGGACCTGTATTCTGAATTTTTAATTTGATGTCATTCAAACATCTCTGTACAGGGTGGATCTAGGAACGAGTAATTTTCACATAAACTGCTTTATCATAATGACGTTATTCAAGTGTGATTATTCAGGAATCCAGCCTTTCGAGCGCCGATCGGTCAAACGGCACAGATTTGCATCGAAAATATGTCAGGGGGAGGGAAAGGGATATGAGAATAAGGGGGAAATATCTCCTATGTTACTCGCTGAGTTCTAAAGAATAAGTTTCCAAATTGAGTCCGATCGGTCAAACGGTACAGATTTAATCGAAAATGTATCAGGGGAGGGGAAGGGGTATGAGAACAGGAGGAAAATATTGTCTATGTTACCCGCCGGGTCCCAAAGTATAAGTATGCAAAATTTGAATCGAATCGGACAAACGGTGTGGATTTGTATAGAGAACAGACAGACAGACAAACATTGAGATTTATAGGTATAGAATATTACCGAACATTAATTTCAAGTGCATTTCGTGGCCTCGCATTTTTTTTACTGTAATTGTTCCGTACGGGAACACGCAAATTAAAAGTGTGCGGTTCCCCGTACTCCGCCTCGCAGCGCATACTGAAACTGTAAGATGTACTTTGTACGTATCCAACGTAACCAAATCGTATAAATGAGAGTGGGCAGCGGTGGCGTAGAAATCCAAAGGGAAACAGTCCGTTCATTGGACACAAGATTCCATCGAAACCTTCGAGTAGTGTAGGAAAGCCCTTGCTCAGGTAACGCTGCTCGCGCACCCAAAGTGTGGCGCACCGCTAGCGATCATCAGCGATGCCTCCGAGACTACAGCCGGCGCAGCACTCTATCAGCTCATCGACGGAAACTGGGAACCGCTGGCATTTTTCTTGAAAAAATTTAGTGCCGCCGAAAACAAATAAGGCGCTTACGGTCTCGCCGTGAAGCTCCGCCATACGGTAGAAGCCAGGACATTTACCATCTTTATAGACCACAAGCCGATCACTTACGCCTTTCAGTAGAAAGCTGATAAGTGTTCGCAAAGACAATTCCGATACCTGGATTATATTAGCCAACTAGCTGTTTGACCCGGCGTTGCACGGGTTAAGGATCAAGTTGAACATAAATTTGTGGGGGGAAACAAAGGTTTGATTCGAACGGTATAGATTTGCATCGAAAATATATCAGGGGGAGGAGAAAATGTAAAAGGGGAGGGAGGAAATATAGCCTATGTTACCTGCCGAGTCTTAAAGAATAAGTTTCCAAATTTGGAGTCCGATCGGGCAAACGGTACAGATTTACATCGAAAATATATCAGCGGAGGGGAAGGGTTAAAAGAATAGTGGGAGAAATGTCGCCTATATTACCCGCCGAGTCCTAAACGAGGCAAACGGTACAGATTTGCATCGAAAATATATCAGCGGAGGGGAAGGGTAAATATAATAGGTGGTAAATATCGCATATGTTACCCGCCGAGTCCTAAAGAATAAGTTTCCAAAGTTGAGTCCGATCGGTCGAACGGTACAGATTTTTATCGAAAATATATCAGGGAGAGGGGAAGGGGTATGAGAATAGGGGGGAAATATCGCCCATGTTACCCGCTGAGTCCTAAAGAATAAGTTTCCAAATTTTGAGTCCGATCGGTCAAACGGTACAGATTTGCATTGAAAAATGTCAGCGGGAGGGGAAGGGGTATGAGAATAGGGGGGAAATATCGCTTATGTTACTCGCCGAGTCCTAAAGAATAAATTTCCAAATTTTGAGTCCGATCGCTCAAACGGTAAAGATTTTTATCGAAAAATGTCAGGGGGAGGGGAAGGGGTATGAGAATAGGGAGGAAATATCGCCTATGTTACTCGCTGAGTCCTAAAGAATAAGTTTACAAATTTTGAATCCGATCGGTCAAACGGTACAGATTTGCATCGAAAATATGTCAGGGGAGGGGAAGGGGTAGGAGAATAGGGGGGAAATGTAGCCTATGTTACCCGCCGGGTCCCAAAGCATAAGTATGCAAAATTTGAATCGAATCGGACAAACGGTGTGGATTTGTATAGAAAACAGACTGACAGACACACAGACATTGAGTTTTATAGGTATAGATTTACCACCGGTATACGCCATGTGGCGGGCAAGAACAACATTATCGCAGACGCCCTCTCCAGGGTATAGATATTCCCCTGGACTACACAGCGTTAGCTGAGGACCAGGTGGACAACGAGGAATTGGAGAAGTTCTTGCGGGAAGGATTCGTTTTACAACTCAAGAAAGTGAGAATTCCTGGCACCAACGCAGACCTTTTCTGCGACATCTCTACGACCCTTCACCCAGGCCCTTTGTCACACAGAAGTTCCGACAGGCAGCATTCAATAAGGTCCATCAACTGGCTCATCGAGGCAGCAAAGCGACGGTCAAGCTCGTAACACAGTATTATGTCTGGTCGTCAAAGCCGACGCTAGGAAATGGGCCCTTAACTGCCTACAGTGACAACGCAGCAAGGTGTCTAGGCACGTATCAGCATGTTTAAGAACCCTTCCTCAGACTTCGGCCAAGTTCGAACATGTCCACATCGATATCATCATCACGCAAAGGATGTCGGTACTGCTTGAGTTGCGTGGACAGGTTCAGGAGATGGCCGGAAGCTTTTTTAATCAATGGCCAAGAGGCAGAGACGGAGGCGCGAACATTTTACCAGGGGTGGATTACCCGCTTTGGGACTCCACCCGGGTCACGACAGACCAGTGCGTCTGTTGTGACCCAGAGTGTTAAGGACTAGTTTGAGTCAAGGCTGTTCAGGCATTTAAGTTACCTCGCAGATACTCGAATCCACACGACTGTATACCACCCTGCGGCAAACGGTATGGTAGAGCGATTACACCGCCATCTGAAATCAGTCATCAAATGCCACCAAAACAATCGCTGGACCGAAGTGCTCCCCACCGTACTGATGGGAATCAAAGCACGTTGGTGAGAAGACCTTGCTATCACTTCAGCCGAACTAGTTTACGGAGAACCACTTCGCCTACCAGGCACATTTCTTACCACACGATCGACGGTAGACGATGACACTAGAAATTTTTTCAAAGAACTGTGGCAATACTTCACCCAGCTACGACCAGTGGAAGGCTCCCGCCACGAAGAGGAGACAGTTTATTTTCAAAGACCTCCCCACTACCACGCATGTGTTTCTTAGGGATGATACCGTCAAGAACCCACTCCAACAACCATACAATGGTTCTCACGAAGTCCTCCACTGAAACGAGAGGACGTATACGATCCGTGTGAGAGGGAAACATACGAAAAAACCACCAGATTTGACCAGAACTACCACACGTGCGGGCACACATATTCGATTCCCGGATCGCTTGAACATGTAGATTTCTAACTCCGAACACAACGAAAATTAGAACACCACAGAGCACCGAACTACCTTTATCGCTCGTCATTCATTCGTTCTGTTGTTGCACTTATTTCCAAACGCCTGTTAGGTTAGGTTTGTTAGATTCGGTTAGGTTAAGTTTGGTTTCTGATGATTTCTGTGGGAATCGCCAAACTGTCACAATAAATAACAACAATACTTCGCGCGCGCGCTCGCTTGCCTTTTATGTAAAACGTTGATTTTGCGATGCCTCGAGAGCTTTCTATTAGTTTCATCATGGTTCTAATAGTTTCTCGATATTTCTAGTGATTATTAAAATTACAATATTCGTGACAATATAAAATCGTAACCAAAGACGAACTTACAAACTTTACCTCTTACATATACTCTGTACATAATATTGTCACGGGATGGTGGCTATGGGAGGCATACTTGAAATTTATGAAAGGTTTATTAATTAATTAATATCACTGAACACGAATTTAATCGGAGCACTGTTCTTTAATTCACACCAATTTTGCATATCGCACTTGTTACTCCTGAATATTTCACAAATAAAAAGGTCTATCGCTTGTTTATGGTCAAGCGCGCGCTTATTTCTGACATCGTCTCGCTTGTCAAAACAACAACGCACGCTGTCCCATGTACGTGTTCAATATTTTTACCATTACTCATTTATCCACTGTAACCTGTGTACATATTATTTGCTCCCGGAGCCTATCTACGGTCAAGGAATAAACATTAATTATCAATCACTCTTTCATTCCAACGACCACAAACCTTCCCTACAAAACTTATTTTCCTTGCATAGTTTATTTACCTGAAATTGTAGTCCTTTTAGGGTCGGTTGTTTCAAGTTGGATTAAAGTAAAAGTTTGCTCTCTTTTTTTTTCATTTTATTTTTAATTTTTCAAATGAATATATAACATTGTAAGAATATTGTGTCAAAATTTCAAGTCAATCGGAGCAAAATTGACATAATTATGAACATTTGAGCGATGCTCAGACTGATTTTCTATACCTCCTCGGGCAGCTGAGAGACGCGCTATTGTATTGGAAGAGCTTTGCGTAGACAGGGGCAAAAAGATGCTGATGATGAAAGCTCTTTGCTGTGTGAACATGGCATCGACTATTATGTGTAAGTATAAAATAAGTGTCAAGTTTTATTTTGAATTTTACAGTGTGCAAAACTTTAAAGCGTTTTCCCCACAACTCACGTTTTCAAAGTCGGTGCCCCTCATAACTTCAAAACTCTTCGATTTTTCGATCCTTTTGAAATTTTGAATACTATTTCTGCACATAATTTACGAGGTAACGCTGGAGATTTTTTCAAATTTGTTAAATTTTTAAATTTTTTAATAACAATTAGCCGATTATTTTCGCAAAAAATCGCGTTTTTCCCTTGAAAGTGTTCCAAAAAAGTTAAAAATCAAAATTTTTAAAACTCTCCCAGCGTTACCTGGGGAAAACTATTATCTAACGAAAGGACTTTGATTTTTTTATTTCAGATGACCCAGCACCAAGTTAAGAGGGGCATTTTTTCCGAGACACGTCCGAATAATTGCTGCCATTGCCGTATTTTATAATATTTCTTCGTGAAAACTTTACACAATATTTTTCAAATGTCATAATTAAATGTACCATTGGTTTTATTACAGAGATTTTAACTGTGTCGTCACAAAAACATACCTTTTTTGTACGAATTAACCTTACCCCCCCTTAAAGCATAGATTTTTGCGTTCTTCACCAATCAAAAGACCCGTTTTCGTTAAAATCTATGCTTTAAACGAACTTTTATTTTAATCCAACAACCTCGTCATCAATAACCTCGTGTGGGTCCTAGCCTTCTCCAGTTATCTATTGTCACTGCTGCCTGTTGTCTCTCCTCCGTTCTTCTAATGTTTATGATGTCTGCGTTTGCCTCGTAATTAACCTTGCCCAGCCCCTAGGGACACGTTATCGAATAGAAAGTATCGATACTGTACTCGTAAAAGTATCGAAACAAAAGTATCGATTACATCGGGAAAATATCATAATATCATAGGAAAATATATCGATGACCAAAAAAAAGAAGGTCGCCAAGAAAAAAATGAAAAAGGTAACCAAAAAAAGGTCGCCAAAAAAGTGACCGAAACTAAAAAGGTCGCCAAGACAAAAATATCGATTATCCCAGAAAAAAATATATATCGCGAAAAAATATATTGACGATAAATATCAATATTTTTTACCCATCCCTAGCTTTTGGCAACCAAAAAAAAAGGTCACCAAGGAAAAAAATATATCGATACTTTTCGATATGCAAAAAAAAAATCATGCGAAAAAATTTGATGACTAAAAAAAAAGGTCGTTGGAAAAAAATATTGCCAAATTTTTAATTTTTAAAGGTATCGATACTTGCCATATTCATTGAGTAAAAGTATCGAGTACAAAAGTATCGGTATCGAAAGAAAAGTACTCGATACCACAAAGTATCGATACTTTTTTCGTGTCCCTACCAGCCCCGGTAACTTCGCAGATCGGTTGAAATGCATGCGTTGAACATAACCAATCCATCTCAGCCGTGCTATTAAATTACTAGAACAATGTCGAATTATTTAAATTCCGCATCTAATTAGTGATTGTTGCGTATGCGCCATACCCCGCAATTCTACTTTTTTGATGATTTTTCGACGAACAATGTCGAATTATTTAAATTACGTATCTAATTCGTGATTGTTGCGTATGCACCATACCCCGTTTCCATTATTGGAAATATTCATTTTTAGTCAGGCATTTAAGATATTTTGCCGCACCAGAGGATGAACCACGTAGCCTGATCAAGGGAGGGGGAGGGATTATGCAGAATGCTATTCTGGGCTACGTAAGGGCAGAGGGGGGAGTCAGAGCCGAGCGATGCAATCCTTCATTTATTTTATTTAGCAGAGTTAAAATTATACAGAATATGCGACAGCGTATGGATATTATTAATTTCCAATGTTTGATTAATAGTTTGTACTTAAGCTGCAGTTGCCGGCAAACTTCTTGAAATTTTTTGGCGTAGTGGGGGAATGCGAAGAAGACAAATTTTGGGTCTCGTTGGTGGAATGGTACATGCGCAAATTTCCTCCTACTACGCCGAAAAATTTTAAGACGTTTGCCGGCTACTGTACACTATATATTCACACTACCGTGTGTACATATGACTTGCAGAGCTAGTCGACGTGCTGCGCCGGCCCAGTATCTATGTGTTAAAAACATTAGGCACCCGTTAACTACACTTAAGTTCGCTTGCACACTGGACTTCCCCAACCAGTAACAGTCGGTACTCTTTTGATCTTTTTTAAATATAACTTTACCGCGTTTCACTAAACCGCTCTATGAAATATAATTTTAATTTTTTTCTATTAGAGTTTTTAGTGCATCTTTCATTATTCTAGTGTCTTTAAAGTGTTATTTCAAGTTCAAAGTGTGGTTTGATGTGAAATAACCCTGTACAATAAAATTTACGAAGTTTATGGGAAATTTTCTTCCAGTGAGATTTCAAAAGCCAAAATCTGAAATGATGTCTATGGAATAAGAAAATCTTTTGTATCTACATGATAAAGAATCATACGTGATAGAACTGCAGCAAAAAAAAACGATGCAACTCTTCCTAGTTTTTCTATTTAAACAGTAACGAATGAAATATTTTCTGAGCTTTCTTAAATAATTACTTAATTAATTAATTAATTACTCCAATTTCCAATGATGTTAGTTGATTTTGCTATTTTATAATATTCATCGTTCACATTGCTTATACCTATCATTCGTAAATTTTGTGATTACCTACCATTTATTATTTGTAGTTAAGGGAATGGTCCGTGTTATCTGTAGTATCTGTAGGTCAGACTATTTAAAATAATATTACATTTTTTTATCACGTTAGCGTAGGGGCATATTAGCATATTAGTGATATACGTGTCTATTTGAAATAGGTAAATTGGTTTCTTTTTTAATCAAAATTTTCATACTTAAATATGTGAAATCGAGTGAAAAAGTGTTAGTCAAAACATTTGAATAATAAGCATTTTTTATAATTATATAATTATACGTACATTATATTAATAAAGAGGTTGTCAAAAAAGTGTGTGGGGTTACGTGTAGTCAAAGGCGTGAAAAACAGACATTTTCAAGATTTGTTTTGGTACTGTAATGTTTTTGATTTAATCCGTGATACCAAGTTTTTACACTAGGGTGTACCAGAGCTAGCAGCAGAATTTGGCTGGTAGATTCCTGCCTGTGTTAAGAGTTTAAAATGTTGAAGCAATCATTTCCTAATATCAATAGTTAAGGAGATAAGCGACATCAAAGTTTGTATTTTTTTTCAATATTTCTGACTTATTTTGAACAAAACGTTGGACTATCATTACAATAACTTATATCGAATATGAAAAATTCATTTCCTAATTCAAGTCAAATAAAATAATAAAAACCTTCCAATTCCAATTGGAATGTTTTCTAATTGGAATTTTTCTAATTTGAAAACATTCTTATTTTTTTTATTATCTTATTTAACTCTTATTGAAACGAATGAATTTTTCGTAGTTGATATAAGTTATTGTATTGATAATTCAAGGTTTTGTAAAAAATTAGTCAAGAATATTTAGAGAAAAAAAAGCAAACTTTGATATTGCCTAACTCCATAACAATTGACCATGGTTGCTTGAACATTTTAGACTCATAACATAGGCCAAGATTCTGATACTAGCTCTGTATATTAGAGTAATTTTCACGAAATTTTCAAATAAAAATATTTATTCTGGACCAAGTTATCAGCTCGATTGTTGACCCCTATCATACAAATAGTGCCTCGCGGTGACCATCCGAGTTTTTCCAAATTTACTAAATGGTGGCCTCTTTACCTACTTACGTATTTTGAGGAAAAGAAAGCGCTTGTTAATTGTTTTTAAAAAAATCCTTCGATTAAGCATCAGTTTTTAACACCTAAAAAATTCTATATAAATGCACAACTATTAATAAGTACTTGTACTGCCACTGAAATAATGACACTAAATCTAAATTTCAATAGTAGGTATAACTTTGAAATAAATTTTGTACAGTTTATGCCTTTAAAATAATAGCGAAATGGAATTGAGTACGGATGGGCTTTGAATGGACGGACTAGTTGAAATCAACCGTTGACGTTGCGTCGACGCGTTGACGGTTTACGTTTATCGCATGGACTAGTTGAATTCGTAGACGGTGGACGGCGGACGCCGTGGGCGGTGGACGATTCGAGATTCAACGTAATGCAAAGCAACGAGCGAGAGCAAGACAAAACGTCTCTGTTTATTTCTCTCTCATCTCTCGCTGTCGACTTGTAGATGCCATAGACGGCTCGACGGGTAATTTCATTTCAACTCTAAAGTACACGACCATAGAGTGCAGATCTGTGAACACGAACTATGACAGAGACTTGAAATTTGAATGCATGCGTAGGGTGAGATAGGCTTAATAAGCTATTATATATTATTTTTTACTTGATTTGTGCGATGTACACGTGCGACGTTTCGGTGAATTCCCAATTTTGCGCTGTATAAAGTAAAACAATTCTGTTTAATTATTTTATTTTTTATTGAACTAATATTTTACTGCTTACACCTGATATTGTTGTGTATACCTATTTCTTTCTTTATTATATATAGAAAGAAGTATATAAAACAATATGTAAAAGCCTATAATGTGCGTTAACAAATAAATAATAAAATATTTCTTTTTACATATAAGCACAAGTAGCGGTTTTACTTTCCCCGAAACTATATTCCTTTGAACTTCTTTAAATTTTAAAAATTAACGTAATAAAAATAGCCAACGGTTGAGCCGTCGAGCAGCGTCGCGTCGAACCGTAATCAGTTGACCATCGTCCCGATGTGTAGATAGAACGTTCGCGACGTCCGCGTAACGAAGTTGACGCGTCAACTAGTTGACGAATTCAACTAGTTGATCGTCTCGTCGATGGACGGACGTGGACGGTCCCGTTTCGTCGACGGTAAATACGTCGACGACCCATCCCTAGAATTGAGTTGTTATAGGATATTTTTTAAATTATTGATTGGATCAATTTGTATTTTTGAAATATTGTAGGTACTTTAAGAAAATGCAAAAAAGCGATTTTTTGAAAATGCTTACATGATTACACATAACTATAATAATTATTTTTTCATTGATTTTCTTTTCAATAGCACAGAATAATTCCCTTCAAATTAATATCAAAAACTCTCTAAAAAGAGAAATAAATACCTCCATCAGCAGCTGTCCCACTTTAACAACCTTACATACTTCTATCATGGAATCTTATATACATTTATTATAATTTCATCTTATCAAATGGAGGCCGCCGCTTTAACGCGCTCGTCCCTTCATGAAGTCACAACAACAACATATTATGCGATGTGCATATTGTAAGTACCTACATCGTTACATTATCGCATTGTATCGTGACCTTTAGGAAAATAACGAGTTATACAGTGCTACGGAGAAGTCTTGCCCCTTTTGGTGTACAGAGAATATTCGCAATAAAAATATCAGGATAATTGATTTTTTTTTCATTTGATATTCTTTGATTTTTAGTAAAAACACCCCGAATTTATAATCATGCCCAAAATATATAAAAATTTTACAGGATTAGATTCACTATTGGGATTAAACTTAAAAAAGAGGTTTTCTCGACGTGGGATTTTACATATAATTTCGGTTTTTGTTGCACTGAATTTCATTCAGCTCGACGCTCTTTAAAATAAACAATTGCACAATTGGAAAATATAAGGAAAATTTATCAGGTTTGCAAATATTACATTTAACAGCGTTAAATTAGTTAAACTGTCGTTTTTTTGGACGTACTTACACGATGATTGCTGTGGTAAATAATTTTAGTATGCATAGTATCGAAAATAATCGATATATCGATAATCTAATAGTAAGGGTAAAAGTTTTTGGCCCAAAAAAAGGTCACCGGAAGAAATATATCGATGTATCGAAAAAAGAAATATCAATATATCGAAGAAAAAAAAATTTTCCTAAAATAAAATTTGGCGACTAAAAAAAAAGGTCGTTGGAAAAAAATATTGAAAAAGATACTAATTTGATACTCGAAAAAAAATATCGATGTTTGATATATCGCGAAAAAAAATATCGACGATAAATATCGATATTTTAAAAATAAATATCGATATATTGATATATCGATATTTTTTACACATCCCTACTTAGTCTATTATTTTATGATTTGTGTAACATCCCCACAGATGATAGGGGTGGCGGGAGTATTTCCGGAATATTATATTATATTATTATAAGATGGTCTCTATACTGTTCAATAATCATGTGTAATCTTATTTTATATGTACTGTTAGTTTCCCATGAATAAATAAAATAAATAATTACTACTATTTAAGTACTGTGTTCGGGCCACATTTTTTACGGTTAATAGGTAAATGAAGATTTATGTCTGTCTTGCTATTTTGACTTTCCAGATCTGGAAATACGAAGACATTATTATTTCTTATTAGTCTCAGATCCCTCCAGAGTGAAAGTTGTTTCGATATAGGTTATTATGTCTGTCCTAGATTTATTTCACCTTTTTACGATTGTTTTTTTCAAAACCAAAGGTAGAAATGAAAAATAAAGTCTTAATAATTTTCGAACCGATGTTTACACCGTGCGAGAATCTTGGGAGTGTGTAGCATAGATAACATAATAATAGTGTGTAGGTACGCGGGAACAGCGAAATATTTCGCAAGATACCTACCTACATATTTCTTAATCGCAAGACTTTCTTATCATCTAGATAGATCCTCGGTCGTTATTATCTGTTTACAGCGGGTGGTTTAAAATAATTATTCTTATCGCCTGTATGTTTGTTTTCGAAATACTACATTCCATTAGTAGGTACCATCGGTGCATACACATTAGTAGCAATTAGTAGTCGGGAGACCTCGGCCGGACCGGTGCTTGCTTTGATCGATTGTAAACTTAAATTACCAAAATGACTGTGCAAATACAAAAGATTAACCAATTTCTATCAGAGTGAGTAATACTTACATACACACAATATACTTTATTTATAATTCATATTATTTATCCGATACTTTATTGAAATTATGTAGGAATTTCGCTATTTTTGGTTTGCAATAATACAAAAAAAAAATGATAAAATATAATAAAAAATTATATTAAGGGTTAAAAAACCAGCCCTCGCTCAGTACGCCCAGAAATTACTCGGTGGATAAAACAATTGAAAAAATAGATAATAATAATAATAATATCTGGGTCATTTGTATAGCGCTGTTTTCGTGAGTACTCACCTCAAGTGCGCTTGTTAACAGCCGTCTAACAAAAAAATAATTATTAATGGACAGCGATAGGTATAAGCAAAAAAGTTATATGGATATAAAAAAAAAAAAATTTGAAATCAATACATTTTTTTGTTCTAACATTCTATTTCGGAATTGAAATATATATAACTCAAAAAATACAATTAACTTGTACAGAGTGTTTATTATGTAATTTAGATTAACATTATATGTTTATTTAATTTTATGCCAAATAATAAATACTATGACAGAGCGATCTAACACCCCTCCCCTATTTTCTTTTTATTTATCCAGTAAAGAAAGTAGTAAATAAATCCCTTAGCAATATAATAGGATGAAAGAGTAAGGGGTCCACTATTGACCCGGTACTATGATTGACAAGAGATCAAGTCAAGTCAATATATAGTAATTTTATTTTAAAAAAATTACTAAATTTTTTTCAAGGTTTTTTTCTATAATATCTTCATTCTAGATACAAAATTTAAGAAAAATTAATATAATATATTGCACTCCTTTCGTAAAATAAATGTATGCACATGCAGTGAAATTCTAACTAATACATATTTTGAATTATAGAAAAATTGGCAAGACCAACAAATTGGCATTGTTACTGGATTATGATGGAACACTGGCTCCAATATCACCTCATCCAGATCTGGCAATTATTCCAGCGGAGACCAAATCAATATTGGAGAAAATATCTAAGTGTAAAGATATTTATTGTTCCGTTATTTCAGGAAGACAAGCAGATAATGTGAAGAAAATGGTAATAATTACAAATTCTTGATTAACTTTTTTTGCCAAAATACTGTGGAACTAAAAAATATGTTTGAAGAATTATTGAATAAAATAATAGCAATGCACAGTAAAAATTGAGACTCCAAGATAATTTTTTCTGCATTGACAAGAAAAAGAATGAGCGATTAAGAAAAATTATAAATATATTCAAGAACACATTCATATTTGTGAAGTTGTAATTTTTCAGAACAAAGTTCTGTGAAATATTTAATAACCAAATTAATTAATCAATTAGAAAGACATACAGAAAAATCTGATTCACGAAAAAATATTAGATTACTACTACTCCTTTCCGGGGCCGGTGCTCTGACCACTAAGCTATAGCAACCCTCTATGTTTCCGTGAATATATCGACCTTATATGTAGTTCTTATTTTTATTAATTGATTAGGAAAGGAGGTGACCTGGGTTCGAATCCCAGTAGTAATCTAATATTTTTTCGTGAATTAGATTTTTCTGTATGTCTTTCTAATTGATTAATTAATTTGGTTATTAAATATTTCACAGAACTTTGTTCTGAAAAATTACAACTTCACAAATATGAATGTGTTCTTGAATATATAATATCTGTTGTATAAATGTATGTCCAAATAAAAATGAATTATTCAATTAATCATGGCGTCCATCTAGCGGTGGCATTGCAAAGTAATTTCAACTACCGTATCAAAAAAGTGGATTGCTCTATGGACAAAAATAAAAATTAATCAATTAATAAAAATAAGAACTACATATAAGGTCGATATATTCACGGAAACATAGAGGGTTGCTATAGCTTAGTGGTCAGAGCACCGGCCCCGGAAAGGAGGTGACCTGGGTTCGAATCCCAGTAGTAATCTAATATTTTTTCGTGAATTAGATTTTTCTGTATGTCTTTCTAATTGATTAATTAATTTGGTTATTAAATTATAAATGTTTATTTATCATAGTCTGTTCCAAGCGAGCAACTGTTTAGTGGAGCCGGTTTAATTTACTAACGCTTAAGAAATCGCTCAGAAAGTGACAAAGCTGCAAAACTGTTGTTTGTTAAATGTAATATATATATATATATATATATATATGTTTTGCTTGAGGTTTCCGCGAGCGTTATTGTATGTAACAAAAGGAACTTCTGGACTCCCTCTCGTTTTCTGTAAATGGTCTCCGTGAGAAGACCAAGGCCGACGTTTCGACACGGTATCACGTGCCATTGTCAAGGCTAAAAAGGCCTCAAAAGTTACGGACTAGCCGTACTTGTTCGCGGGTGATATATATATATATATATGAGGGGTATAAAAGCAAAGGCAGCAATATCCCACTGAGGTGTTTCTGAGATCATTACAAAAAACCTGACACCAAATAGTGGACATTACTGCTTTTGCTATTTACATAATTGGATATCGCTGTCTTTCTATGATGTTTCAGTCTAAAATGGACATCAACTCTGACTTTGATATTAAGCGGCTATTTTGTATCATTTTTTATTTCTATTTAATTAAAATATAAAATTTTTGGTTAGACTGTATGTCTCACTAGAAATATCTGTGTTGAGACAGGCATAGTTTACAATGGTATGTACATAGATACAAATATAGTATGTAGATACATATATAGCAAAATAATTATTTGTATTTGATGAAGTATTGTACATTAAAGTAACATAATAAAAAATATATCATATATATGAGGTTCTAGTGTGTGTTAGAGTAAGTGTGCCTATTTTATCTCTACCCTTGTTTCGTATCCACTGTTTTATTTTGTATTTTATGTTAGGGTTGTAAATTGTGGTTAACCCGGATTACTTTAATTCATCAAGCATGCAATTAAGTAATTTGAGTCCAAAATAGTTAAAGCTCCTTTGTCCATACGTGGTCTGTGACCTTGGAATTTGTAGATTGAGTTTGTTTGAGCGTGCGGTAATCATGACACATCCTTGGGGGTTGACTGGTTGAAGTGGATATTGCTGCTTTTGCTTTTTTATACTACAAGGACATTGCTTTTAATAATGATTTGAAAACATGGTTTTGGAAGGGACAGAGCTATATGTGAAATAAAATCCCAAATTCAGTACATTCTAAATTAATAATCCTCTGTACCTTTATTTAAAATTTATTTTATTTAACAAATATTTACTTAAATTGTTATTTTTATTTTTTAGATATTGCTGCCTTTGCTTTTTTAACCCTTAAATTATGTATTTTTAAATTTTTTATCGAACAACCTTCAAAGAATTTGAAGACATTTAATTATTTATTAACATAATCTACGATATAAATAATTTATTTACAGATTGGAGTTGAAAATTTTACATATGCTGGAAGTCATGGATTCGAAATTATATATCCAGATGGTTCTAGATACACGCACACTGTACCAACAAAAGATCAAGAAAAAATGAAGAATGTGGAAGAGGCTTTAAAAGAGCAAGTACGATAATAATTTATTAATCAATATTCTGTGTACATTTTATTCCTTAAAAATAAAAACATCTTATTGAAATATGAATTATTGTAGCATTAACCTAATAATTGAAGTATTTAAATTATTTTAGTTAACACGGGATGGGGCATGGGTGGAAAATAAAGGAAAGGTTTTAACATTTCATTTTCGAGAAACTCCCGATGAACTAAGACCGGTTTTAATACAAAGGGCACAGAGTATTATCAGAAGTTACGGTCTCGAACCGAGTGACGCTCTTTGTGCTATAGAAGTTCAACCACCTATTGATTGGAACAAAGGTATAAATAATATAATGTTTCTAAAGTGCCTTATTGGAAAAACACAACATAATCTTTATAACCTCATCTTGACCAGCGAATCTAACCTGATCACTAAATTAAACTGGTAACAATATATCTAAATAAATAGAAAGAAATAAAATAATGTTTATATTCTGTTTTGTGGATGTATGGGTCTCGTTAACAAATGGTGATAACCGATACAATATAATATACACAAATATTTTTAAAATATGATTTATGTTGAAAAATCAATCAAATCAAAAAAATTTTGAAGACGCTTCCTTTGCGTACATTCGTAATCAATTTTTTAACATCAGCCATCAGTTTAAAACAACGAACGGTATGTTATCCGAGTTTAAACTTACAATGTACAATTTGTTACTTTTTAAAGAATTTACGCTACCGGTTTCGACACGTCCGTGTCATTAATGAGCATTATTTAAAGTTTAAATAACGCTCGTTAATGACACGGACATTGTAAGTTTAAACTCTTTAATAATGTCTAGGTTAGTGGTTATTAATGTTAACCAAAATGATGACCAAATTATGTCATCATTTTGATTAACATTAATAACCACTAACTATGTCAAAAATGATTTACGTATAGTCATCGACTTTACTAAAATGTTGAAAGTTTCAGAGTTCTAGCTAGTCGGGAAGTTGGTGAAAAATTAGAAGATTCCACCACAACAAACAATAAATAAACAGACAAAGAGAGTTAAATAAAAACATGTAAAAATAGAGCATTGGGTCATAGACTAGAAGAAAGCTAAAATGTGGATGAAAGGATAGATATGGAAAGAGAAAAATCAAATCTATTCATAATGAAAATGACAAAGGAAAGATTTAAAATTAAATTCAAGTTTTTGGCTAATCAATCTGCTGTATGAAGCTTTCACGATTGATTATAATTTGAATCTTAAAAAGTGTAAAGCAAGCAAAAGCTAAAATTTTTAGAATCTTTGCAAAGACACTTACTGTACTTCAAACATGTAAAAGTCTGACTATTTTCAAAATTTTATTCGCATACAGAAGACACATTTTTTTATTTTATCTCATATTTTACTTTGAAATTCGAATCTGTGGACAAGACGGGAGGCAACAGTTTAGGTTTATGCAACCACCGAACAAAACATGCTGTCGAAATATTTAACATTTTCACATTTACAGGATTTGCTGGTGAATTTTTACTTAAAAATCAATTTGGAGAGGATTGGAACAATAAGGTGAAAGCCATTTTTATTGGCGATGATATCTCCGATGAAAAATTAATGGAAGTGAGTTATACTAATGCTAAACTATGGGTCCACAAAATTATTCAAAGGTTTTAAATATGTCATTTTCAAATTCCAAGTTAGCTCTATTGTGATTAATACTGCACTCTACGTGAATCTGATACACTTGAATACATTAGTTGGCTCATAGACCGAAGTTTGTACGCCCATATTCTAAAAAAAATATTTAAGCAATTTATACAAAAGTAAAAAAGTCTGTGTTCATATAAAGAAAAACATATACATATATATGTATTCATGACACTTAGTTTAGGTTAAGTTTAAGGTTAAGGTTGTATCAACTTGATTGTACTTAGTAATTTTTAATTTAAACTATCGATTATTGTGTTTTCCACAAATCACACGAACAGATTATTATAATTCAAGTTGATACAACCGGCCCTTAGTAGTTTGTAATAGTTTAAACATTAAACATTTTTAATATGAAACTTCCGACTTTAATACAAACTTTATTTACAGCTATGTAAAGGAAAAATAACAACTTTTCGTGTGGCTTCTTCAGAGGAGGTAAAAACTGCTGCAGATTTTAAATTGCTGTCTTTACAAGAAGTCATCACAGTTCTGAGGTGGATAGAGAACCAGTATTGTTGATGTATCATTAAATGTAACCTGAAGGATTTCAGTTATCTTTAAAAGTTAAATTATTATTGTAATATAGAAGAGTACATAAGTAGAAATGGAAACAAGGGGAATAAATTTGTGTTAAACACTTGAGATAGGGTAATTAAATACTTATCTGATAAAATATGACAATACCTTAAGTTTGCACATTTAATTATGTATATTAATAAGATAACTAGAACCATGTACTGGAAGAATTTATAAATAACAAATAATATTAAATTGTGCATAATGAGTTTCATTTAATTTCTCAAAAAATTTATCCCAATGTATATCCAAACAGAAACCACAATACATATATGTACTTATAATACTTACACAGTTGACTTCTGAATACTTTACTCTACTACTACTTGTGTAGAGATAAATATTATGCAGAACCGCATTAATTCAAATTTCAAAGTACAAAAAAAATCGCGATATGAAAGAGAAATTCGCTGAAAATTGTAAAACTCATGAAAAAGCCATTAATTTTGTGAAAAATATCTGTATTTTTGCATATTTCAAGAAATTTCGAAAACGCAATTTTATTATGCTAATACAAAGATCGCGAGATTTCGATTACTAAAGCACCCCAGATTTTGACAAATTTGTTGGTCTCACTTGCGAAAAAAATTGAATTTTTTTTCCAATTGCTTCTATTATGTCAAATTTCAAAAAAAAAAAATTCCGTATTATTTGAACTAAAATGTATTTATTTATTATTAAAAATTATTTCGAATTACTAGGGTTTTCGAATTATCAAGGTTATTCTACTATGAAATTAACATTTTTGGACTTTTGGGTTTTAAAAATTTCTAATTACGGCAAATTTTGAATTATCTGGATTCAAATTTATGGGGTTTTACTGTACTGCACTTTTCATTTATGAACATAATTAAATTCCAGTAGTACATGGCTTGACTGCCTGTATAGAATGTTCTTTAAACTTGGGAGGCCTTATATTTATTATACATAATAAATATGCATTTGTATTAATAAATACTTGAAATCCAGAAAAATGTGTCAAATAATCCGAATGACATGCTGTTCTTACTGACTGATATCTCTGTGTAGAGGCTAAAAAGCTGCCACTTTCATGGTGCTCAACTGCGATATAATATAAGAAAATGAATGAGACCATACCATTTTGAATGGCCCTTGTCAGCATGGAATATGTTAAAATACTCATTAAATTGAGCAAAAGCGCATGGACTTAAATGGAATGCATAACATATTATAAACAAAATATGTTTTTATTTTGTAATATTTTTATTATTTCACTTAATAACATTAAAATAATATAATTGTAACACATAATATGTATTATTCAATAAAAATAAATATCTCCCACAGATGTAGATTTAAGCACAAAATGGTCTTGTAAGATTATATTTCTTGCAAGGTGAAGTGCCTTTACTTCTGTCAAATACATCCAATCGTGGTCTGCTTGTCATATTGGTATTGCATTGTCATTATTTTATAGCGTAACCTGAGTTAATGTCTTGCGTATGCCGCTATGGTGAATATTGTTTAAGCTGGATAATATATAACATCAGTTTGTAATACATATATTTTGTTATTATTACAAGATTATTTTAGCAATAACATATTTTTCAAAAATTGATCAAAAATATGTATGTGCTGAAAAGATTGTTTTGTTGAATGAAGACTTATTAGAAAATATAATAATAACATAATTTATTAATTGATATAAATCAATTATAACACAATTTATTATTTAATACATACCTACATTTAAGAATTGTTTAATACAATTATGGCCAGGGTCTTATGAATGGAAAACAACATGAAATAACAAGCTATATACCTATATGAGACTATTACAACATTTGTGAAAATTTTATCTAACAGGGACCTCTGATGTGAAATTCATTGATTTTCTTTAATGGTACGGTAAAACTACTTTTAGATATTGCTCAAGAATTATTCATATAATATTTCAATAAAAAAGGGTTCTCTTTAGAAGTGCAATACATGGGATTAATCAAAATTATCAAAAAAAGTGTTTTTTAAGTCAAACAGTATAACAATACAGTAAAACCCCTTTAATTCGAACCCTGATAATTCGAAATTCGGCATAATTCGAAATTTTTAAAACTCACAAGTCGCAACATTCTAATTTCACAGTAGATTAACCCCGATAATTCGAAAACACCGGTAATTCGTAAATCGAAATAATTTTAGCCTCTTGCGCCATAAATCAATAAATTTTAGTTCACTTAATTCGATTTTTTTTTAATTTGGTGAAATTGAAAAATATATTTCGATTTTTTTCGCAAGTGAGAACAACAGATATGACAATTTCGGATACTTTGGTAATAGAAATGTCGCGATCTTTGTATTAGCATAAAAATTGATTTCTTGAAATATGCAAGAATACAGACGTTTTTCACTAAATCAATGACATTTTTCACGAGTTTTACCACTTTTGGAAAATTTCGCAATTGCATTGCGATTTTTAATATTTTTTTGTACCTTGAATTTCGAATTAATGGGGTTCCGCATAATTCGAAATGTTTTTTTTGGGTTCCTTGAATTTTGAATTAACGAGGTTTTACAGTAATAATTTTATTTTACTTCATTAAATGCTATCATCACTCGGTGTAATTTTAAAATGGAATGAATAAATTAAATTGCATTTTGTTAAGGACAGCTTTGACATTTCACATAAAATACAATCTACATAAATTAGAATGTGATATAAAGAAATTAGAAAAGCTGAATTAATAAATGTAACACATGTGACCCGGGAAAAACTAAGTATCATCTGATATTTACATCAAACTGAGATATTCAGGCTCAAATTTTAGAATATTCATTTTTTATTTCTTAGCAGAATCTGGTCCATGGCACAAGTGATGAAATTTTTAGAAAAAAAAAATGAAGTAATGCCATAAACCTATTCAATATTAACTAACGGGCATGTCCTATGTTATCAGTCATACAATTGATTTGTATTCAAAACAGTTTTAAAAATATAACTTTGTTTTCTTGTTATCTTCTAAACTACTAGGAAATTGACTGAGTTTTGGTCAATAAAGTAAACTATGACTAGGGTGTCAAATGTCAGATGATACCTTGTTGTTCCAAGGTCACAATGTGTTAAACCATATATTATATAATAGATTTGCAAGAATAATTACAAAAAAGTTAACCAACATAACATATATTATTTTCCTGACATTTTGGTATTACCTTCATTTAGAAAAATGTAAGATAGTAAAAGACTTAATTATAATATCGTTGTTAGTTAAATTAACATTTGTACAAGAAAGTGCTAATGCTATCTTTCAATTGTTGAATGAATAATGTAGTGTATAAAAGTGTCATAATACGTAATTATTAGAAATGAAAGCATACATTATTAAGTAACATTATTTATTGTGAAAATTAATACATATTGTAACGAACTGTTCGTTGACATTTGACAGTTCCATAGAAAAGTGTCACATGCGCAGAACGGCGGGCCGGTATGCCCAGTGGTTGAAATAAGAACTAACATGATTAATAAATAGCGAAGAAATGGAAGGGTTCTTACCCGAGTAGAAAAACAAAAGAGAGCTGTTCTTTTGTGTTTGAATAAAAAAAATAGCAGTAGTATTGCGTTGCGAGCGATTGTAAAATGTGAGAGATAATGTACAAGCGATAATAAAAGATTTATTTCACGAGTTGTGCCATTTCATTTTTCGAGCGAGCCACGCCACGTAACAACTGGCGTCAGAAGCGGGATTCGGGAGATTTTTAAGAAATCAACGTGAAGATCGTGGCACAGGAAGAAATGGCAACCATGGAGGAATTTTCGGATGCGGAATGCGATATGATAATGAAGATGCTGGAAGAACTGGAGCGGAAACGCCAAGAAGACAAGGAAGAACAGGAGCGGAAACGCCAAGAACAAGGAAGAACAGGAGCGGAAACGCCAAGAAGACAAAGAGGAACAGCAGCAAAAATTGGGAATGTTGTTGGACGTCAAATTAGGAAGCATCAAGGAGCTTAGGGAAAGTGTTGACAAGCAACAAAAAGAATTGCAGATCACTAAACTGGATGTCAATAATCTTCAAGAAGATATCAAGGATCTTCGACAAGACGTAAAACGTGACGCTGAAAAGACACAACATGAAATCGAGAAACTTCGGGATGAAATAAGAAATTGCCAGAAGGTTCAAGTAGAGAATGCTACGGGGTCGACAGGGAAAAAGCCTTCTACATTCGACGAACGATGTTTACAGGATAGCAACCACAGGCAGTACGAAACGGCGGCGCCCTCAAACATTAGGAATGACCAAGGAAATGGAACAACACCTGCAGAAATGACCTTCGTCGATAGTGAGAGGCCGATGGAAAATGTGGCCGAGGACCAGGTGGCGATGGAAAATGCAGCCGAGGACCAGGTGGCGGTGGAAAATGCGGCCGAGGACCAGGTGACGACGGAAAATGCGGCTGAGGACCAGGTGACGATGGAAAATGTGGCCGAGGACCAGGTGACGACGGAAAATGCGGCTGAGGACCAGGTGACGATGGAAAATGTGGCCGAGGACCAGTTTGCGATGGACCTCAGCAATACTGTGTTCGACGCCGAGCAGCGCGAGTTCACCGATCTCAAGATACAGGAGGACATGGAGCCCTTGCCCTTCTGCGTAGTCACCGTGGAGGACAAGCCCATGGTGCAAGTAGGGTACAAAGGGGAGAACAAGAAAATCTCTCCCGATGAAATTAGTCCTATGGTGTTGGACGAGATCGAACAGACGACCGAAGCATACGTGGACCAGAGTGTGAAGGAAGCAGTTCTGGCTATGACAGATTACTTCAGTGACTCTCAGCGACAAGCTATCAGGAATGTGGTCAGGACAGTCAAGCTCAACGTGCTGCAGATCATCAATGAGCTCACTGTGGCGGCGCGGGCTTACGAGTTCAACACAAATTCAAAGGGAAAGCGTAGCGTGCTCGTCTTTGACCCAGGTGGATGGAACTTCCAAGTATCGATCTGGAGTGCTAATCATTTTTGCTGAGGATTTAAAAAAAAAAGAAATGTTCGAGGAAGCAAAGAGGTTCCGTGCAACGAAGAAGCGAATTGAGGCACGCGATAAGCTGAAAAAAAAATGAATCAATGACGATTGAGATAGATGTGAGAACACGCGCTCGTGTATTGGAGTGTGGCAGCATGGGAATTTGGAGATCTCATGGGGACAACAATGATCCTGTTCGGGACGAACAGTATTGAGAGAGGGAGGCTGTGTAACGAGCTGTTCGTTGACATTTGACAGTTCCATAGAAAAGTGTCACATGCGCAGAACGGCGGGCCGGTATGCCCAGTGGTTGAAATAAGAACTAACATGATTAATAAATAGCGAAGAAATGGAAGGGTTCTTACCCGAGTAGAAAAACAAAAGAGAGCTGTTCTTTTGTGTTTGAATAAAAAAATAGCAGTAGTATTGCGTTGCGAGCGATTGTAAAATGTGAGAGATAATGTACAAGCGATAATAAAAGATTTATTTCACGAGTTGTGCCATTTCATTTTTCGAGCGAGCCACGCCACGTAACAATATATTGTAAAACAATAAATTTAACTTCTTGAAAAAGAATTATATCAATAAATTTAAGATCGCCGCATTACTATTATTGAATTCAGTGTTTATTGCTTGGGGTGACAAATGTTTTTTTTTTCTAGTGAGTAGGTCTTGGCATTGATTCCTTATATAAAATGTGCCGGGTTCACGGTGAGGTCTATCAGAGCGACATTGTCGAGGCTAATGGGATACTAAAGAACAATATCATTTATGTGAACAGAACACAATTACAGTAGAACCTCGTTAATTCGAAATTCAAGGGACTCAAAAAAACATTTCGAATTATGCAGAACCCGTTAATACGAAACTCGAGGTACAAAAAAGAAATCATAAAACTCATGAAAAATGCCGTTAATTTTGTGAAAAACGTGTATATGTTTTGCATATTTCAAGAAATCATTTCGCAAACTCAACACATATTTATTATGCTAATGCAAGGACCGCGACATTTATTTTACTAAAGCATCCGATATTGACATATGTATTTGCTTTTCTCACTTGCGAAAAATCTAAATGTTTTTGTCAATTTCTTCACTTTCGGACACTCGTGAAGGAAAATGTTTAGAGATGTGAAATAAGAGAAGTCAGTAATAACTTCTTACAAAGAAAATTAAAGATTTTAACAACACAAAAACACAAAAAAATGGAATTGAAAAAAGTGAAAAACAATTTGAATTACTGGGGTTTTTGAATTATCGGGGTTAATCAATCTACTATGAAATTAACATTTTTGGACTTGTGGTTTTGTCAAATTTCAAATTATGGGGCTCGAATTAACAGGCTTTACTGTACTCACAAAGGTAATTAGCAAAAGCTTTTTTGAAAATATGTTTTTGAGCGCCAAAAACTTAACATTTCGTGGAAGTCTTGGGATGTCTATTAAATAAGAAAAATTAAGACACGTTTGTAAGGACAATATATGATCTGATAAAACTTGATTGCTAAATTTTTTAAAGTATTATCATAACATAAAAATAAACAACACACATATAAACACTTCACAGTCCAGATAATGAATATATTATCCAGAAAAATGGTTACATTCAGTTGACTACAGCATGTGTAATGCCATCACAGGAAGTAAATTTTTGTTATATGACACCAAAGTTAGGACAAAGAACATACATAATTTTCTTCATAAAAATTTATACACAACTATAAAAATTAAAGTCTGATCAAATAAAATAACTATGATGTAGTATGGGATATTACAAGCCACGAAATTATGAGGTAAAATAAAAATATTGGATACATCGCCAAAGCTTTTCTACCTGGTGGCTGGCTGTCCCCGAGAAATGCAGTAGATGCTGAAATATAAAAAAAAAATATTATTATTATTATTATTGATAATGGGCAGGCAGCTTAAGCTGATAGGCCCATATCGCTGTCTCTCATTTGAACATCCAGCCTATTCTTAAATTGGTTGACACCGGCTGCAGACAATATGTCAATCGTTTCATCACAAAATATTTAAAAGGTTAATAACAATAAATGTGAAAGCAAAAAATAGTGTAAGATCCATAGACAAGTTACAAATTCATAATTTTTCAAAATGGTTTTTTAAATATTTATACATATATATATATATATATATATATATATATACATCACGCTACCTATTGTGCGTCCTTTTATTTTGCATTATTGTGACGTCCACCAGTTCCACTAAAATTTCACTTATTTTTACATCGAATATTAGTCACTAAGGCAATACTATAAGTCCTTTACAACTTATTTTTCTGAAATTTTTACATTTTATTGATATACAAATATTCGTATATTAACAAGCGTAGTGTAATCAATTTGGACTCCAATCCACATTATCAATTATCGGGCGTCCCATGATATACATAATTTTATTTGCATTTTCCTAACTATCGCAACTCCTCGTAAACAGTGCGACGCGCGACGTTGCCGCTTTTACCAATTACACTTTTTGTGCGGGATGCCGAAGGAAGATTTATTATTTTATGCTTTCTGGGGATGCCACTACCGGGTCACTAGTACGTGTAGCGGGCGAAATACTTGCACGAAATATATTATTATCAAATGCACATTAGTGCATTTGATAATAATATTATTTCAGAAATCGTGATATTTTTTTCTGAGCTCATTTCTTCTGTTACGTCTTTAAAATATGAGAGCAATTCACAAGCAGAAGTGAGCATGTCTATGTCTTCATTTATCAAATTAGGCGTTTCAGGATAATATATCGCTAATGTAGACATTAAACTTTTTTTGATAGTTAGAACCCTCTCGAACATATCATACGTATAGATATGGGCAAACATCTTGAAATTTGACGGCGTAGTGGGAGGAAGTTTGCGCATGTACCATTCCACCGACGAGACCCAAATTTTGTCTTCTGCGCATTCCCCCACTACGCCAAAGAATTTCAAGAAGTTTGCCCATATCTATATTATGTGTAAGGATGATATGAGAAATGATAAAAAAAAAATAAAAAAGTAGATGTTAGTATGGTTTCCTCTTCGGGCCGGTATGTTTACCGTCCTTCTATCTCTGCTTTCCCACTTCCGTTCTTCTTGTACCGCGAAGGTTGCGTGCACGGAGACGCCCGTTCCGATGGAACTTCTCGAAGCTGATTTACAGCTTCGGACCTCTACTGACACGTTCCGGCAGCCTCGCGGCAAGAATTTGGAAGAAGGGAATGGAGCAGAATGGGTAATGTTCTCACCCTGAGCTCAATCGGGAGCGTTACTCTATGAGATCTCTGGTTGCATCGAGTTCACTAGAATTTCTCTACTTTGGGTCGTGGTACTGCTGTCGAGGAAATAACGGAACACAATTTTTGTTATGCTGAAACTAAAGTTAGTTTATTCAATAAAAATTCAAAGTAAAGGTTAAGAATTGAAATGGCTGTAAATTGTACAAAATATAGAAATTAAAGTTATTTTATTCAATAAAAATTCAAAGAAAAGGTTAAGAATTGAAATGTCGAGTTTTGACCGGATGTAAGCCCAGTATATTCTTTGTCAAGTGAACTTCTTTTACTTTGAAGGTATATTTTATTTATTTCAATTTTGAATATTTTACCTGTGACGAAACTTATCGTCACATATGTCACGCATGTTCTATTTTTTCTACTACTATTTTTTCACTTTGATATAAATTTACACATTTACACAAAAACTATTATTCTAATATTTAGATAAAGTATGGTACTACTGCAAATTTCCAAAATACAAATATTGAAATCGGCAGATTTCCTCGTTATTTTTTACACACATTTAACTTCAGCAAAATGTACCTTCCTTTCAATCTCTAATAAAATACTGCATTCTCCTCTTACGTATCAATTATCAAACAGACAACCTCACATATGAGCTGTGCCTAATTATTTACTAGGTACATAAAGGACAGGAAGACAAAAGAGTACAGTGGACATAATATATCGGGATTTTTTATCTACCTACTGTAATAAATAGTTGGAAATTTTTATTGTTTTTTCAGGTATCATGTAGGTAAATAAAACAAATATACAGATCAGATATCGCACGTTTAATGAGGTAGATTTTACATTTGCAAGTAAACATAATCATTGATAATATAATATATCTAGACTAGATATATATTAGGGTTATAATCACGCACATTTGATAATGTAGGTATATAGAATGTAACAGAACTGGTCCACAATATATTACAGGTAGATTCCTGCTATGATTATGAGTCAAAAAAAATATTTTTGCAAAACGTTGGAATATCATTACAGTAACTTATATCTAATATGAAAAATTCATTACCTTTAATACAAGTCAAATAGTATAATAAAAATCTTCCAATCTAATGGGGAAACATTCCAATATTTTGCAGGGTTTTTGTTATTTTATTAAACTTTTATTGAAACGAAAGTTTTTTATGTAATCGATATAAGTTACTGTAATGATACTTCAACGTTTTGTAAAAAAATAAGCCAGAAATATTGAAAAAAAAATGCAAACTTTAATGTCGCATATCTCCATAACTATTGATATTAGGTCATAGTTGCTTGAACATTTTTCACTCATAATCATAGCAGGAATCCACCTGTAAAGTATTGTGGATTACCTAGTTCTGTTACACTCTGTGTATGGAGGTCAAATATCATGCAGAATTAATTTTATGTGGTAATCTGATTTCCTCACACCTACATTAGGAAGTTTGTTCACGTATGAATATATTCGAAAAAATAAAATCCTTTATCGCATAATCGGCATTTACAGATCTCCAAATTCTGACACAAATTTTTTTATTGAAGAATTATACCAATTATTAATAAACTCTAAAAATAATTTTACTATTTTAACGGGCGATATAAACATAAATATTGCAGATGACTGCCATGATAAAACTAAAAATGAGTATCTCAATATGCTTGCAGAGTTGAACTATAAATCGTGCATAAATAATTATACTAGAATTGTACCGCACCAAAAACCTTCTGCAATAGATCATATTATGCTAACAAACTCAAATGAACTCGACAACATTATGACCATCATATGGCAAACTTGTATAACTGACTATTACTCCTGCATATTTACGCATTATAAACAAAATACTCACCCGCACATAGCTGATAAAAAAGGTATCCAAAAAAAACTACTTTTAATTTAAAATTATTTTGTGACAAATTAGCAAACAGAAAATTGGTTATCAGTACTAAACTTAGAAGATCCAGAAATATGTTCTATAAACTTTCAAAAAATTATTCAAAAATATATAAATTCATCCAAAATTCTAAAAATATATAACCACAAATCTAAGTTCCGTAAAATAAAACCATGGATTACTCACGGCTTAGTAGTTTCAATACGTAATAAATATGATATTTTTAAATCAACAATAAAATACCCCAATGATGAAGGCTTAAGGAGATATTATAAAAATACAGAAATAAATTGACATCACTAATAAAAAAAAACCAAAGAGGAATATTTCATAAAAAAGGTGGAAGTTTCTAATTTCGACACCAAAAAACTTTGGTCAACAATTAACGAAATAACCGAAAAAAAATGTTAATAAAAATAAAATAAAAACTATAAAATTTGACAATAATATTATAAATGTTCAAGAACACCCAGAAAAATGCGCAAATATCTTCAATAATTTTTTCATTAATGTGGGACTAAACTTGGCGAAAAAATACCCAACAACAATTTTTCTCTTCCAATAAATAATCTACAGATATCGGAATGTGATAAACTCACAACATTCCAATTAACCAACCCAGATGAAATAAAAAAAAATATTATGAATTTAAAAGGAGGATCATCGCCAGGATACGACAACGTAACAACTGATTTACTAAAACAATCAAGCTCTATTATAAACATCCCAATTGCACACATAATAAAACAAGCCTTCGGTGTGGTATATTCCCTACAATATATAAACAAACATTAGTAATCCCAGTTATAAGAATGGAGACCCTGAAGATAATTTATTGAAAAAAAAAA